>QFEO01006938.1:0-10129 GCA_003316615.1 Amanita pseudoporphyria | reverse complement strand
AGCCGCTGCACTCCTCCTCCGCCTGCCCAAATGGGAAGCTTCGGGGCTCATAGAATACACGCGGGACACCTCTGGTCAAGCCTACGCCAGGGCCGATGGGTATCTGCGCCTACAGCCAGACCGTCTCTCCTCCACGAACCTGAGCCCTGAAGTCCAGAGCGTACTGAAAGGCACAGAGAAATCTTTTCCTCGGCTTGCGATGTGGATGTTCAAGCGGCTTGGTAACGACGCTAATGAGGATAAAATTATGCGCGAAATACTACGATTTTCGAAGTCGGGTCAGTTTCCGTGGACATCCTGTGAGGGTGATGAGTGTATGCACTTGTCTGCGATCGGACCTGTTCATGTCACTGGAGCGCCTAGAGGAAAAGATGCGAACGTGAAGACCGTAAGGCTGACTGAAGTTCCGTATTCGGACGACGACGAAGACATGGAGGGCCGAGTTGGAGATAACAGAAGCGCGAAACACCTGCTGCAACAGGTAATGTGTTGCATATACACTTTATTATTGCTTCCTCAACGCGCAAATTGAACAGGCATGGGCACAAAGTGTAAACAACGATACGACATTCCTTATCATAAAATCGCCTAATTATGAAATTATTGGCTACCGCGATCGCCACAATCAAACGCTGTACTTATCCGACCCCGTTCATGTCCCCACCTTTAAAAGTGGCTATATGAGACTGCAAATTGGGTTATACATGGCTATTTTACAAGACGCCTTTGAACGGTACCAACTGGGAATGTTATCGCCAGCTCCGAAAGTTAGATATGATTCTCCACTCCGTCGGTCAATCAAAGCAAAGAAACCAAAAAGCGAACTAGGACGTATGGTAAGTTCTCGCCCAGACTAGATTATTTCTTGCAGGTGTCATCTAATACTCTTCAATCCAGAAAAATATACAAACCGTCAGGAAAGCGCTGAACGACTATAGAAGACTCGTTTTCAACGTTCGCACCTCTCCAGGTTCCAAACCCGACTTCCCAAAGCTTTTGTTACGGACAGCCTTCCACAGAGCAAGTGAGCCCGGAAATAGTAACGAAGACACGATCTATTTTGCTTTAGAATTTATGCCTGATGATAATGTGTGTGTTGGTCGCGTCACGGTCGGACGATTATCAACCGAAGATCTGTTCGCTTGTAAGATGGCACAGGGACGTCAAGAAGCTGAACGGCTTAGTAACGAATACCAAGCGTACTTGGTGCTACAAAGTAAAGGCATTCGTTGTCTTGGCATACATGGTCTATTTCACTCAAATGATGGGGGCGCTGTTATGCTCATGGAATACGTCAAACCCGAAATAAGTCATGCACCAGTGTGTCTGTACGTTGCCCTATACCATGTCGTGACACAAGCCGCCGAAACTGACGTACCCTCCTTATAAAGCCACAGGTTTGAGCAATTGTTGCAGCAGATCCACGAAAATCAACTTGTCCTTGGTAGGCTGACAGAAAGCAGTCTTCTCTGCAGCCACGGCTTCGTTTACTTCGCCTCTCTATCTTACCTGCGAAAGGCCAAGAACGAGGAAGAACAGCACCATGAAATGGAAGTTCTTAAAACTCTATTCAACCAACCCACACGACGACCTCGTATCAGTTATGGCGTTTCCATCGGGCCTTTCGCCGCTGTTAATGACAGCAAGTTGCAACGCGGATTATCAGAACGTAAGCCTGAAGGAAAGTTTGATTTTGTGATTCGAAAGATGCGTATCGAGGCCCTGGAGACGGTTAGAATTTCGGAGGGACAAGTTCCCGATATGATCGACGTTGAGTTTAGAGACAAAGAGGCGAGGGATGGGTTCTTTGAAAAGTGGTGTAAAGCGCAGAAGCCGACCAGCTTTGGGAAGTTGGGGTGTGTTGTTAGGGTATGATAATATGCATTCTATGTGGCTCGTATCTATGGTACCAAATATGTCTATGTATGCCTTTCAAGTTGTACATATGGTTCTGTAACAAAAAGACGTTCGAGAAGGGATCCGACGGCCCTTCAGCCTGACTATATGATGACAGAAGGAAAGTGGTCCGTTAGGGGTTTCGTCGCCATTTACTCAACACACACAAATAAGATTATTAAACCCGCGTAAAGCGCGACTTTCTCGGCACCCTACTGGGTGACCGCTATCTGCCTCAAACGCCTGTACTATAAGAAAATTGTTTCTTCTTGAAGCTGCCTCGGGGCCAGTGCAGGTGTTAGTACCAATTGACTTTGGATTTTTGACGGTCGTGGGAAAAGTGATTCCAGGTTGAAAAAGTTGGTTGACGTATATCTGCGCCATACAACCGAACATGCCAGACGAAGATGCTTACCAAATTCTGCAAGACGAACTCGATTCACTTTTTAATTACAACCCACCAGAAGTAGAACCAGCAGAAGACGCGTCATCGCTTCACTTGCCAAACATGTTCTACGACAGGCACCTCGACGCGCGACTCGCGTTGCAACGTGTAGAGTTGCTACCGGATTTAACGAAAGACTTGGCAGATAACGTCACTGACGAGCTAGAAAAGATAAGGGCTACAGGCGTGATGCTGCCCCTAATTGCAGACGAGAGAGAACCGTACGATTTCCAGACGAAGGGGGGCCGTGACTGGGGGCTAGACACGGAGATGTCAGATGCGTTCGCTGTTGCGCGCTTTTACGGGACCGTATCCTGGAGATATTGTGCAAATGTTGCGTCTACCTTAGCGCTGCACCCCCGTGCAAAGAAATGGTGCTCCCTCATACGTATTTATCCAGGTCATAAACCAATGCCCCAAGCTGAGTACCGCTCAATGGCGGATAGATACTACCTCGAGTTACCTCGCGATAGGAGCACGAAGAATATCTCTATTCCCGAAGCTATCGTGGCATCCATGACTGACGATGAACGTGTAACTATACATGAACTATCGAGACATTCTCCCAAATTTCTCACTTGCCAGTTTTATACTCCTCTCAACGAAGTAAAATCGCTATTTCGTGTTATGGGAGATATAGCTAGTAATCAATCTTTCAAACCTTTTCAATCTACTGTGTCCGGCCACCTCTTATTTCACCACGGCCAACCGCTGCAGGTGGAACCAGATGCTAGCTCACCATCATTTTCACTCCCAAAGAGGTCCCTTCGACGTAGTTCTCGCCTTCAATCAAAGGAAATTTCATCACTGAAACGACCTGAAAAGGTGAAGCCAAAGCCACGTATCGCGAGCGGAGGACCAACTATTGTATTAAACGCAAGTAAAAGGGTTATCGACGAGGATGCAAACAAGTTCATTCAGCATGTAAATCGTCTCTACTCGGTTTTGCAGACAAATTCTGATTTTACAGGCTTGGGTTCAATCGGTTAAAGAGGGGACGACCTTTGTTGTCTTTCACTGTGGTAAATATGAACGCATTGGTGTGCGCCACCGCGCCACACAAACGTTGTACCTTTCAGATCTCATAGACGTGCATCGATGTCGTGAGCCAGCATATGGACAAATTCAGATTGGACTGTATATGTCGGTGCTGAAGGACGTAGTGGATCGGATCCAGCAAGTTACTCAACCGGAAAATTTCCAATCTAAACGGAATCGAAAACGGCCCATAGAAGGTGAAAGTATCGAGCGTCATGGCAAGTTCAAGAAGACTCGACTAGCAGAAGCTCAAGCTAAACGTGCTAATCGACTGTACGAAGAAAGCCGTGGGGTACGCGTTTGAGTATGCAACTGCCTCGTATTAATTAACCTATTCCATAACCCAGGTTGTATTGTTCGAAACTAACCGTAGAAACTTGGCATTATTACGCCTTCAGTATGGTGTTTTCAATTCTCCCGTACCGACGGCCTTGGTACGAAAAGGGCATGCAGTCGTACCCTGGAAACCGCTTTCGAAACCTTTAAAAGTGACTAACAACAGGAAAGTGGTTCGGAAATATCAGCATGACGAATATTTTGAAGTTACTATAACATCCGAGCACTTGTCAGGTGCTACTGGCATAACTCATCGAGCTACGATCAAGGTCACTACAGGCGATGGTGAATCTCACCAATGTGCCGCTATTGTCAAAGTAGCTATATATCCGTACCAAAGGGCGCGCTTACGCCATGAACACATTGTGTATGGTTACATGGCGAAGCATGGAGTCACCTGTATCGGGGCTGTTTATGGCCTTTTCGAAGATTTTGAGAATGAAATCCTGGTGCTTATAATGGAAGACGTTGGAACCAGTCTGGATGAACGAGAAGGTAAACCAATGGATGAGCAAGTGACAGTATCTGCCGAAGAACGGTTAGTCTTTAAATTCTCCGAATATCAAATAATGCTGATGATCCATGTCAGAGATGCGTTCTTGCGCGCGCTGTCGGAGATTCATGGAGTTGGAGTTCGTCATTATGATATCCGACCGTCGAACCTAATGATCAACAACGAGGGGAAAGCTTTGATAATAGACTTTGACATGGCGAAAATCGGTGCTGGGAGACATTCACGGGAACGGGAATATGAACATCTCCAAGAACTGTTGGGAAGAGCGTACCATAGGCCCAATCAGTATCCGAGTCCCCCAACGACGGTAGAAACGGCTCTTAGTGACAACGCCATTCTTGATGAACTATGAAATCGCTCAGTAGTTTTACCCTTGTGTTATTAGTAGCAGATATCATCTGTCCGGAATAGTCTTTTTTTTTTTGAATAGACAACGATCTCATTACTATTTACAATACATCGTATCCGCTACCTAAGACCGCGGAGCGGTCTTGTGTGTCCATACTATTGAAGGAAATAGTAATTATGTAGAATGTATGGAAAGCGAACGAGCACATCAAAACTAGTCCACTTCGAAAGTATCTGCGAAAGTACCCGCTGAGGGGTTTTTCTCCAAGAAATCTGTGATCAAGGAGAAATTGTTCCTACTGGCCGTAACAGTGAACAAGTTTGAAATTTTGTCTACGTACCTTGCGCAATGACAAAGAATGTGGCGACAGTCCTGAAATTCGGCGCAAAAAGGGCAGTCGAAACGTGCATTTGGTCATCTGTTGGGGAAAAGTCCCCGGAATTCCCCACTTGGCATGTGGCCTGTAATTAAACGGAACGCTCGCACTGCGAGATCGAGTTTCTTTCCAACTGCCTTGATAAAATACGACTGTCCTTTAATGGTACCCGCAACTGGCTTCCCTTTACTTGTATTGAGGCGTATCGTGTGTCGACCTTTCCCGTTCTGTCGTCGTAAAAGGGCGTTCCGCGCCCCTTGTTCTCTGCGAGCGTGAATATTGAGATGGTGCTCTAGACTGGTGAAAGCCTTTCGTCCCGTGTTAGGGCGGATTGCGGTTAGTGCGTCCACTTTTTCGTTTTCTCCCACTCCCTTGTGACCTGGGCACTAAGAAACGATTAAAGTATTATTCGGATGAGCTTCCAACCAATTTCGTAAAGCGGTAAGGATGTTGTCCGGAATAGTCAAAAGCGGAAATGCGCGCGTTTAACAGATGTGGTCGAATATTCCCTGCCCTAATTGAACTTTGTGATTGCCAGTTGCTAATTCCGCAGGCACATCGAGCCATTGTCTCGGTGTTGGATGTAGAGTTTTTAATGCTGTATGGCAATGGAAGGCGGTGAGAGCATAAATATGTAAGACGCGACGTCAAAGCTTAAAAGAGAAAATACAATGGTGCCACACCACACGTGCAATGGGCTAATTTGGTTTTGTGTGTATATTCTGGGCACGTAGCAATGAGGATTTTTCAGTGAGTAGCAAACCCTAAGCCAGGGACAAGGTCGAAAATTGCTATCTTCGGCAAAATGGCGGATCTTGCAATCCCGGGCCATAAGGAGTCGATATATGACGAATCCTAGGGGCATGGGTGCACAATACATACATAGTAATAAGTCCTGTGCCTTTCTCCGCAGAGACGAAATTGTAGTCATGGTAGATAGATGTCCATGAGTAACCGAAGCTAATATGATGGTCCCGAAATGCACAGGAGATGTGCCAAAAAAGGAACAAACGTGTACATGATCATTTTGATCGGACGTGTGATGTTATTGTCCAAAGAACAATTGTAGGTCCATGTTTGTGAAAGTGGTACGTTGTTGGTTCTTGAAAAGGCAAGTTTCTACTTCCGTTTCCAGTTCTGCGGGAAGTACAACACGTCAGCGCATTCACACGTACTGCATGCTTCACAACTAATGTCCCTTCCAAATTTTAATGGCTATGCTAGGGCAATACAACACTTTCGTATCTAAGCAATGAATATATACGTATCCCATGACATGAAGTTCCTCCGTATCGATTAAAGGAGTTACGGAAAGAATGAGTCCTAATTGTTCAAAGTCATCGCTCAACATATAAGTCCTAGGTACAACGTAAAGAATCCTCGCTCCAGTCGGACAGTGTGTCTGTAAGTGCGCCTTGTCCTCAGGTATTTTTGTCGATGACATGTCGTTTATAACCTCTAGTCCCCCAGACTGTTTAGCTTACTACTTAAAATCCTCAGCGACATCGATAACTTGGCTGTCAATCTTGATTACTTAGAGCACCGGGATGCGTACACGCTCCAGCTTACATCCAGACGTTGATCGTTCTGGTGTGTTTAGCTCACCTCGAGGTATAACGAGTTCAGATGCAATGTCAGATCTTCACAATTGATGTGAGATTCTAGGGATGGCGTCTTTACCGTTGACCGAGGCCGGAAAGGCAACCAAGTGTGCCGGACAAGGTAAATGTTTTAAACACACCTCGTTCTGCTGGCTAATGGTCCTTTCGTTGAAAGACGATCCCTCATCAATTATTGGAGAAATTAGACGTTGCTTTGGTCTTGCGCCCCCGAAGTACGAGAAAAGTGATCACGGCTCAGAGTCGACCCGTGCACCGGCTTTTTATGACAGGCATCTTGCCAACGATCTAAGACTAAGAAAGGTCTTATACAGCCCTAGCATGACATCTCAGCTAGGTAACGTTGCAAAGGATGCATTGGCCAAGTTGGAGCTTCAAGGGAATAATAATCAAAGGATGCGCAGCCTAACGTTGTCCACGCTCAAGACGGTCGGAAATAATGTTGGAGAAGAGGCTCTTCTACGCATGGATACTGAAGAGGAAATAGTGGCAGCGTATAAAGACCACATTTTCAATAACATTAAAGGCATTGCTTCGGCATTGGCCTCCGAATCCTGGTATTGTGACCTTTTCCATTGGGCTGCTGTCAAAGTAAAGGAATTAAATAACGACCAGCGAACAACAACGACACTGAAAAGCAATTATGCCGTTCCAGACGCTTTGTTATCTACGGATCCGCATTCAGACACTGCCGATATCTCTCAGCACCTTCTGACGAAGCTAAAGGATGCCGAACGTTTTTTCCAACACTTTATGACATATGAATTCAAGAGTCTCCACAGTGGAACGCGGGAACTTATGTTATCAGCTATGGACCTGAGCACGTTAGAGGAGTTTCCCTGGGTGGGCTGTCGAACCCCGGATCGCTGCGGGACCACATGTGGTGCGAAGCTTGGCAGAAAATCAGGACCTGTGACTGGCGACCCAATGGGCTGGGATGCAGAAAATCCTACCATACAGCTTCGCCAAAGTAACTGGGTTGGTACAACAGAAGCTGCTAACAGAAGGCTCGTCGAGCGTTCCATATGGGTTGTCCAGCAGGTTGAGTCAACTTACCATAATGTGCGCAGAATTCCTTTGCTGACTCGATTAATGCAGGCTTGGGCGGAGGCCGTGAAGCATGATGTCACATTCATCGTGATCAACGCAGGTAATCACGAGATTATTGGTTATCGCAACCGCAAGGAACAGACTCTTTACCTTAGTGGAGTTATTGACGTCAGCAAACAAACTAAAGGGCCGGGTTACCTTCAACTCCATATTGGCCTTTATATAGCCGCGTTTCATGACGCTTTAGATCGTGGTTCAAGGCTCACTAGCACTGAGGAAAAACCAGCCACATTTACTCGAGCATACGATAACGGTTTTGGCAAAGTCATACCCGTGCGTTTCTTGATGACTCCATACCTAACTCATTTATTCTCACGGACTGTTAGGAGAAAACTGTCAAACCCAACTTCTTCGACGTCATACTTAATTACCCGGAACTGTGTGTTGAACAAGGTCTCAAGGATAGATCCACAGATCCTAACCCATTTTGCGAGAAATGGTGTTACAAGCGCGCAGACGGACCGGGCGCCCTCTTACCTGATCTTAAAGATAATTTTTTCCTCCTAAGGCTGAATCAAACCGAGGACCGAAAAGTATATCTCGGGCGAATGATCATCCAGGACCACACTTATTCAGAACGAATTATTGTAAAAGCAGGACATGGCTTAATCGAGACAAAGGCGCTCAGTGCGGAGTACCGGAAGTATCAACTACTCCGTGCTAAAGACGAGGAGTGTAGAATTCAAGAAGTCTATGGTTTTTTCATTCGTGAAGTGGAGACGAAAAGTGGAAGGGATATCTATGCCATCCTTCTGCTCCAACACGTCGGAGAAAGAGTGGAATTTCCCGACCAATTAGCGGAATATCAGAAGTTAGTAAGCTCTTTTTCTTGTGATTACCCAACTAACTCTAGTGTGCTCGCAGGGAAAGCGCTAGACGCACAGTCAAGCTGTTACATGGTTTAGGATTTCTACATGGTGGCTTAGACAGCAACAAGATATTCCTACCTCAGGCGAAGAAAGGATCGACTGAGCATCAAACCGAGACGACTCCCAGAAGGAGAAAGAGAGACAGCGACACGAGTTTGCCATATCTCGTGGGTTTGCGCCGCATACACAAATCCAACGATCCCAAGGAGATGGAAGCCGAGTTAGCGAGTCTCGATGATATACTAAGTAAGAAGAAACGACGTCTTGATCCATCTTATTCGTTGGCTATTGGACCTTTCGGATTCATTGATCCCGACAATCCTATAGCAACCTTTTCTAATGTCTCCGATTGGGTACCCTTACGATTGATCGTCCAAATTACGCAGTGCTCAGTCTTACCCGAGGACGCCGATACCTGGCTAGCGTTGAGGTTTACGACGAAGGAGGGTATGTTGGAATTTGCCGAACATTGGAATAGAGAACATGTGGATATCAGATGCATACGAGATTATATCCTTCCAACGTCAGGATCTAGCGAACCCTCAAGGGAGTATTCGCAACTTAGCATGGGACAACCTGGCAGCGTATGGGACTTCTAGAGCTGTATTCACGGCCCTCGTTATACGAGTCGGAGGATCATACCACAGACTATTACGCAAGGACGCAAGATATGAACGATACGCTTGTTAGTGTACTAACTTGTACAACCTTTTGTTTATGGACTTGGCGACTGCTTGAACGGACTAACGCGTACTATACTCTCTCATTTTGGACTTGTACGAATGCTGATGTGTGTCAAACAGTCCTTACCTCCTAGTAATAATAAACACCAGATTTGGGATATTTGTAAATAGTATTTCGTCATGATAACGAAGATGCACGACACATTCTAGGGGGATTGTCTACCCAGATTCGTATACACAAATCAAAATCACCGAAGGCAACGTATTTAGTAAGAAAAGAGCCGGTTGTGGACAGGGCGGCACTCAGAGAAACCGCAACAGCAACGTCCCAATCTCCTCCGACATTTACACAATCTCCGTTGGTAAATTTCTTGTGTTTGTCTTGATCTATCATATATCATTAAATATACAGATCGGTCCGGGGAATCTGACGCACATGAAACAATGAGAGTAGGATCTTTGTTAAAAGAACCGCAGTAACACTCTAACAAAAATTCAGAGTTGGAGTTCCCCATTCTGATGTCTGGTTGCCATGGGCATTAGTCAATGACTTTGACTTGGCGAAGGTTAGTCCTGGCAGACATTTGAGGTAACGGATGATCGGTATCCCAGGGAACCACTGTCCAGACTGACGACAAGGGCAACGATGCCACCATAGGGTGGCATTTGCACAAAAGATGCACCAAAAATGAAACAAAAGCGTTATTGTCCAAGGGACGACGAGTGGGTCCATGTTTGTGGATGATTATCGCTATGTTAGTTCTTGGAAAGGCAAGTCTCTACAGGCTCACACAAAGTACAACGCGGTCCGCACACGCAAACATGCGCACCGGCTGTGCCATCTGTTCGTATCCAAGCGTCCCACTCATCCATGTCAAGCTCCTTTGTATCAAC
>QFEO01006521.1:0-13077 GCA_003316615.1 Amanita pseudoporphyria | reverse complement strand
GATCGACACTGATTTCCGCTGTGCGATCGCCATCCTATATTCTTGTTTGGATCACACTCGCATACCCACCCACCTGCACTAGAGATGACCGCCGACTGGCTCAAAAAAGACAGAAAGTCCGACTCTATGGCACTCGATCCTGCTCCTAACCCCGCCGCCAACCCAAACGACGCCGGCGCCGCAATACCCAAAGCGAAACGTACCGAACTCATCATGCGGTTGCAAACCGAAATCAGACCAGACTTGTTTAAAGTACATGGGGGTACGTATCGGCCTTCGAGTCTGCATACTGTGTTGTTTTGCCTAGATACGATGAATTGAATCACTCCTTTTCTTATGATCATAGCATTTGATGGGAAAGCGAATCTATACTCGACAAGCGAATACGGCTTTACGAGCCAAGTCGTACGTCCACCTCATCCCTTTCTTTCTTTCTTATTGATATCCTCATTTATCACGTTTCTCGACGTCCTCCTTCTCCCCCCTCCTCTTAGTTCGAGGTTCCATTTGCACCTCCACGCGATGGAAGGGACAGCGGTCGGGGCGGAGGCGGAGCTGGAGGACAGCGAAAGCCACGTATGGTGAAGATATCTATAACGAAAGTGAACACCGTCGACAGAAGGTGGCGTGTGCTTTTCCTTCTCTCCACACTCCTTCTCCCAAGTCATGCTCTAAAACTGACGATGGTCTGTAAAGCCACGTCCAAAGACTGGTCAGCGGCGATCCTGAAAGTATCAAACCTGGGAGTGATGCGATGATGACACTCAATATGCTGAACGTGTTTGTGCAGGCCGCTCCGAGAATGTGAGGTTGAATGCTTTTGTCCTTGGTTTTCTTGTGCTAGAACCCGATAATAAAGGCAACCGGGGACGTTGTTCAATGCTCGAAGTTTTTTTGTGAAGCCGAACGGGAATGGGAGAGGTGTGGTGGAGCTGTCAGGATTTGAGATCTGGCGAGGCTATTATCAGTGCGTATCGTAAACTGTATTGTTTATTGGATGGCGATGGGAATGGTGCGTTTATAGAACAGTTCGTCCAACATTTGACAGGCTAATTATCAACATCGATCTCACCGTCGGTGTCGTGTACGTTTCACCACCCATCCACCCTCATACTCTCTAACACATGCCTTATCTTCCAGCGTCCCACAAAAACGCCTCGCAGACGTGTTCCAGAATTACCTTGGCCTCAGGGACTCACGACACGTCATGAACCTAACGCGTGACCAACCCAACTTTCGTGCGCTCAAGCTGTTCGCGAAGCAGCTCAAATTCAAAGTCGATCTCCCCGGTCACAAGTCGAAGAAGCCTCAGACGATATGGGACCTGGTACCGGATGCGGGTGGTGTGACGTTTGATAAGCATGGTGATGAGGTGTCCGTTGCGGTGAGTAGCCCTGATGCGATTGTGGTGTGGATAGGATGTTGATGGAGTTGTGAACAGGACCATTTTTATCGGGCGCATCAGGTGACGATCCCCCCGAAAACGTTGGGGGTTAAAACGAAGAGGGGGGCGATATACCCGATTACGGTTTGTTTAACAGTGGAGCAATTATACAAGGTACGTTTCTCTCCCTCCCCTCCTTCTCTTTCATGATACCAACTCGACGCAGGGAAAAAACGCACCCAATGTCACTACCGCTGCGATGCAATTCATGCCTCAAAACCCTCGAGACCGACTCGGCTCCATCGTTCAATCGTGGAACTATCTGCAATACGCACAGTCGTCGTTCATGATTCAAGCTGGGTTGTCAGTCCGGAACGATCCGGTGCCGGTCCACGGAAGACTGTTGGAAGTACCGAAAGTCGGGTTTGACTCTGACAAGCCAAAGATATTTGACCACAAGGTGGGTCTCAAGGTGATCATAGCATATCGGCGAAACGGTGTAATAATGGATGGTTTAGAGACCTGGCGTTTGGGACGTGATGCATCGTCGCTTTTGGAAGCCGGCGTCGATACCTTCCTGGGCTGTTGTTTGTTTTGAGTCGCGTGCACCAAGTGAATTAGTGAGTAAATTTGTGGAAGGGCTTGCTCGTGAGATGAAAGGGCACGGTGCGTACCGGTTGCTGCGTCGAATTTTAATGAGTGTTGATCGTTGCTGTCTAGGAATGAGTAAGTTTGTTGTTGTCCGTGTACGGGACGGCGAGTTGATTGCATGTATTTCGTAGATGTGGGGTCGTACACGATATCGCAACCGAGGAATGGGCATGGGGACGTGTCTAGGGTGAGTCGTAGCCATTTACATGATAGAATGACTTTGTATGCGGATACCTGTTTTATTTTTATTTTTATTCCAGATTTTAAAAGAAGAAGGCGCGAAAGCGAACGCAGCACTTCTGGTCGTCATTCTCCCGGACAACGCCGAAGAACTGCGAAACAGCGTGAAAAGGTTTGGAGACGTCACGCAGGGTGTGCCGACTCAATGTGTGGTGCGTTTGCCATTGCTTTATATATATCTGCTACTTGAATCTGTGTTTTGGCTTTAATAGAGGTGGAGTAGGAAACGTGAGGACGAGGTTAAAAACAATAGGATTAACCAATATCACAATAATTTGATCTTAAAGTAAGTCCACATGTTATTTGTGAAGGGTTCAGGCTAACTTGGGTGCCACCTAATGTGATAGAATCAACATGCGCATGGGGGGCATTAACTTCGTGCCTGGGAAGGATTGGTTTAAAGTGCCAACGATGGTATTGGGTGAGTTGTGAGCCTATCTGGGCACGTACACGCAGTATAATTGTATTTGTAGGGGCAGATGTTAGTCATCCTGGACCTGGAAGCCAGCAACCTTCCGTATCAGCTCTCGTTGGGTCCGTGGACAGGTGGTACACTCGCTATGTTGCCGCGACACGTGTGCAAGACCCTCATCTTGAAATGATCGAAGATATGGAAGGCATGTTTGAGGTGACAAGTTCCATCATTGAATCGATTCCTAGTTGATGGCTTGGTTGATATATAGCAACTCATGGATCAATTCAAACGGTTTAACAACTGCTATCCTGCCCAACTTATCTTCTACCGGGACGGCGTATCCGAAGGCGAGTTTTCGCAGGTTTCAAAATTAGAGATTCCAAAAATCGCAGGTGCGTTTCTCTCTCACGCACACTCTAGAGAAGGTGTTGATGGAAATGTTTCAGCTGTCATTGGGAAAAAATTCGGGCCGAACCAGAAAGATTGGCCGATTTTGACCTTTGTCGTCGTTGGCAAGAAACATCATCAGCGGTTCTTCCCACGTAATGGTGATGGGCAGGATTCGCATGGAAATCAGAATCTGTTGCCTGGGTATATCGTCGACGTTGGTACGTACGCGTGTCCTTCTCCCTTCTGTGTGTGCTGCTGATAGGAGGGGACTGGTAGATATCGTTCACCCCGTGTATTCAGATTTCTATTTGCAATCGCAAGCAGGGTTGAAAGGAAGTATGTCACTTGTTGTATTCTCTACATGGCTATTGACGCTTTGACTGTTTAGCGAGTCGGCCAAGCCACTATACCGTTATCCGCGTCACGAAGATGAGCATCGATGAGTATGTCTTTCTTTTATTTGTTGTTTCGTGTTCCTGACTTTTTGGTTGTCTAGGTTGCAAGGATTCACGTTAGTCCATCCCGCTCAAGATGTTAGAAAAGAGGATTTTATAATTGTAATAGGTTCCACTTGTGCCATTGCTACCTTCGTTCGACACGTTCTGTAAAGATCCCTGCTCCGGTATATTGTAAGCAACAAACTACCTTAACATCTCACTCTAACATCCCATTGTAGATGCCGACGTTCGTTCCACTTCCTTTCAAATCTGCGTCCACTAACGTCGTTTCTATCCCAGCTTGTTTGCTCCCGCGCAAAATTCCATTTCGGCGACAACGCGTCTATAAGCGGAGATAGCTCCGGAAGCGAGTTTGACCTCGAAATGTGGAGAAGACATTACTCGCCGATTCATCCTGCCATGGCGGGATCGATGTACTGGGTTTAAGTTGTGTGGTCGCTAGATTAAGTGTTTTTTTCCCTTTGCTGTATCAGGAGTGGATTGTATTGTAGGTTAGGTGATCAATCGATGTATTGCCAGTGGTTTTGGTAAGACGGGGCCAGCTTTTAGGCTTACAATTATGAAGGACTTCTGTACTTTATGACTAGCATTATCCGGCTCGTTGAGAAATATAAGCTTTCTATCGATACATCGATAAGCCGTCTTTCTCCCCCGTTGACGTGCTTCCTGTTATGGGTGATGGTGGAGACGTCAGATGTTGCATGCTATAAAACTGGGAGGTGTGCAACAAACCGTTTCCCCTGTCCTCTGTGCTGCCACTAGCGATTGTGACCAAATGGCATCTCAGATGTCACTTTCCTCCATGCTGAATGGCATCCCCGGTCTGAAGAAAGATTTTGATGGTGGACAATACTTGCAGTACTTTAAAAGCGGCACGATGCATATCTGGATCCGCAAACGGAGCTTTCATTCAGCACATATACGAACCTTTGTATAAATTTTTCACATCGACGCGAACCGTCCAGGGATACCACTGAGTGCTGGTGGGTTTGCCTGTACGTGAAGTCAAGATCGTTTCGGTAACTGCACTTTGTTATTCAGGTAGTTGGAAACTTCGGTTCGCGGAGCGTCTGAAACCAATTGTATGAATTAATCCTTCGCACTACCAGCGGTTGGCAGCTTATAGACCGTGAAGGCAGCCGAGGCAGCCACATTGCAAGAAAAACACTTACTACTTTACTACACAGATCAATGGTCTTAGTATAAAGCACACGTCCGCCGCGTGACTCGTCCTCTGTTAACGAGGAATTGCAGCGGATACTCGTGCAGGAGAACGCATGGTGACATAGTTATGTATTCCATACAAGCTCCTTGAGATCCGCTCTGCCATCGTTTCCAGATTGAAAGCCATTGTTCCCTATGACCTGCCGCAGGGAGTAATGCAATGAACGTATGCGAAGTTTGGGGACTACGACGGGGTGACTGGGTTCAGGGTGGAGAGGATGATGGCGTCCATTATTTGTCCTGCAACAGGATTTGAGCTTGGCAGTGCTGTGGTAAGTCAAGTAGTCGTGGTGGCATCTGCGACGCTGGGCACTCACTACAATCTGAAGGTGTTCGACAGGTCCTCAAACTTGTTTGCGTCCCATGAACGCTTCGCGTTGTCGTTAAGGATCGTCTGCCATGACTGGAATCATCGTGCATTTTGTTTAGTGTATGCCTGGATTCTGGAACAGCAGGAAAACTATGGCAGAAAGAGGAAAATTGGGTAGAGGTGTCATATCACTGGCCCAGGCATCGAAGGGAGTTTGGGAACATATTTGCGCGACACTCAAGTTAACTTGTGCCAGCCCGATACACGGCCAGGTAACATGAGATTCAAATATGTCTCATTGATATGCGTCGCAATCCTATCTATCATGCGCTGAGAAATTCAAACCTTCTTCAGGCAACGGGGACGTCTTATCCCTCGTCGGCGTCCAACCCCTTGTCCTCTGTGTTGTCTTTGACGGTGGCCAATCGCACCTCAGATGTCACAGTCCTCTAGACATCCCCGATCCGCAAGGAGATTTGGATGATATGCAACACTTGGAATATTTTCGAAACTGCATGCCCGAGCAAGAAATGTGTCAGTACAAATCTCATCGCCTACGGATACGTACGGATATATTAAGAGATGTACGACCATTGCTTGTGGAGATGATGGATTTGGAATGGGTGTTCGGATTCTGTGCCAAGTAGGGCAAAAATATCGTCCAAGATGGTGGCCAACGTCCAGAGTTAGGGTATCACGCCCTGCAACGTTTTCCCCATTTAAAGAGGCCGTAGACACGATGGTACTTGAGGTCGTTCATTTCGCTACTCGTTATCATACCTAGTCTTGTATTTCATATGAGCTTTGAGACTTCCCAAAGCCTTTCCGGATAAGCCTTTGTTAACGCGCGACTCGCAGTGAGGAAGGTAGTGAATGTTTGTTGGGCACGACGTGAGAGTTGGGCCAAGGGCGGGGTGGAGAGGACGGTGAAGCGCTGATTGAAATCGGTATGAACGGAGTGCTTGTCATTGATCCTGCTGCATGTTCAGAGCTTAGCTGCGGTTCTGGCTATCGTTATAAAATGGGGCCGTACCAGTTGGAAGCCAAACAGTCACGGTCGGAGTCGTTGCGATTCGAGCAGCCATGGGAGTGGATGTAGCTGTTCATCTCGGCCACGCGAGTGCGAGACTGATGACTCCACAAACCATTAAATGATTTAGGGCGATATATAGGCTCTAATGATGCCACACTAGGTACTTCGAGGACCGTCTATCATCAACGAAATCGTCACAAGTTTTGGCTAAGCCGTCTGGAACGGCGGAGAGAAAGGGGATAATTAAAAGAGGGGTCGCATCACTGGGTCACGTATTGAAGTTTGGAATGTGAATTCCGCGTCAGCCATGAGGACGAGGCAAGTGTGTTGCGTCGATTATACTCAGCTGTTGTGGACTGCGGGCCGTCTATTTGTGCGCCACTATATTAAAGGCCCAGGAGGGTCCCTCTTGCCATCTCGTATGCTGGACCATGGCTTAAAACGATCGCTGTTCCCAATTCAGCCAGCCTGCAGGTCGGCTCAGCTAGTAGGCAAAAAAACATACCGTTTTTATTTATGAAGTTCTGGCACGATAAGGCGAACTGTCGGGCACCTCTTGACAGATCATATGGGATGGGGTGAACCATATTACAGCTTGACCCTTCCCCTGCATACTTCGAGGTCGTCCCGCATGCTACATTGACTGTAGTCTGATGGCCGTAAATTATTGGGTGCAATGAAAGTAGCAAAAAAGAGGGCTTATCAAATAACGGTTCACTCAGAACACATGTGAGCAACCAAGTCAACCCATCTTCAAGCTTCTCCTAACTCCAAGTTATGCCCGCTTTACAGTCCCGGGCCTGCTTATCCAAGATCCTGAGTCTTGACCAGGTTCGGTCCGTCGAGTATTGGGATGCACCAAGCCGGGCAACCCCGTAATTGTAATAACGTCTATCATAAGTTGATGTGATGGGCAGATCGTGGGAATCAGACACATCAGTGGGCACAGCCTCGCACTCCAACTTGACTAGTAACTACCACCATTGCTATGGATGCTTCGTCTAGTGCTAGACCTGGGCACAAACGTGTTGTATCATCTGCCACAGATGATGGTGGATCCAACAGAAAGAAAGCAAAGAACAATGATGGGAATGACTTGGGTTCACCTATGGAAGTAGACCAGGGTGTTTGTAACAATAGTGCTGGGTGTGCTTAACCTAGAATTTTTATCATTCTCACAATTCTCAATCCCTCTAGACCTTCTGCAATGAATCTACTAATGATTCATCATGCCCAACATCAGGAGAGGGTTTCATCTCTCACTAAGTATTATACCCTTCTCACACCTAGTATGTTGACTTATTCTGTCTATCCAGCAATAAAGGCAGTATTTTCATCAATGATAGTACACTTATTGAAACTCATGGAAATTATGTATGTAACTCTTGCAACAGGCTGCCCTGTCTCATTCTTTGTTAGATCCAATGTATGTGAAACAGGCTCAAGATTTTGATTTACTTCTGACCCTATATTTCAAGATAATTATGCTGACAACCCAACTCCCATTGGTAAGCTCTGGTACTGGGTCCATGTGTATAGTTTAAGCTACATCAACACCTTTAGAGAAATTCAGAAAGTGGCTGGAACCACCTGATCCATCTACTAACCACAACAAAGCTTCCAGTCAACACTGTTCTGACACTGGATTATGGTTTCTTAATCATCAAGCATATATAGAGTGGAAACAACAGAGTAATACATTTTTATGGGTACATGGTATTTGTAAGTTGAGATTAATAATACTAAGACTATTAATATGAACCCTATACCTTTGCAGCTGGTTCAGGAAAGACAATCTTGTGGTAGGTGTGTTATTAGCTGATTAATAATATCTTGACACTTTAAAGCTCTGCCATCATCAATGATATGAAACATGGTGCTTCATTTGCCAACATTGGGTTGGCATACTTCTATTGTGATGTCTCTGACATTAATAAGAAGAGCACTATGGGGTTGATGTGTTCACTTGTCTTGAATCTTTTCTCATGTGCTCCTTCTAACCAGTCTCTTCTGGGAAAACTATATCAGGCTTGCAAAGAGGGGTTTCATAAACCACCTACTAGTGACTTAAAAAGAATCTTGAGAGAATTTATATCTGGGTTTTCACAAACCTTCATTGTTATTGATGCTCTTGATGAATTTGCAGATCAGCAGGAGGTCCTGGAATTTGTGAATGCTATTCATGACTGGAAAATTAGACAATGCCATTTGCTTGTCACAAGTAGGAGGGAGCAGCAAATTGTTTGCTCATTGCAGCCAATGGGGCCCACTGAGGTGGATCTGTTGCAAATGCCAGTTGACACTGATATTGCAATATATATTGATCATGAGCTGGAGTCAACCCCTGGCTTGAAAGAATGGGACAACAAAGCAAAGAATTTCATCAAAGGATCACTTTTACAAAAGGCCAATGGAATGTAAGCTTGAAAATCTTCACAATCATGCAGTTTAATAATTTAATATGGCTTGTAGGTTCCGTTGGGTGGCATGTCAATTAGAAGAGTTAAAGAAACCTGTCAAAAGGATGAGGACACTAAAAATCATACTTGATAAACTCCCTGAGACACTGGAAGCCACATATGACCAGGCATTGAGTAGGATCCCATCAGAAGATGCACCAGATGCCATGAAATTGCTCTTGTGGCTTGCTTTTGCAGAGCATCCATTGCCTGTGGAAGAGTTTTCCAAGATTGTGGAAATTGATGTTGAAAATGATACACTCAGTCCTGATGCTAAATTATCCTCTCCAGATGATGTGCTTAGAATCTGCTCCAGCTAGGTGATCAAAATGGGCAATGGTACTGTGCAGCTTGCCCATGCATCTGTTAGAGAATACATCAGGAAAGCACCAAGGAGAATTGGGAAAGATATTGTAATGGATCCATCTATTGGACACCTTCTGATTGCACAACATTGCATTGCATACATTTTGCAATCAGTGGAGAATGATCAATTGAGGTTTTATAAGCCCATCACTCAAGAATTACTTAATTATGCTGTACAGTATTGGCCAAAGCATGTTGATTCCTCAAAACATGATTCTAGTGTAGAGAGGAAAATCAAAAAGCTTTTTGATCCTGACTACCCCAATTTCAAGCTTTGGTCAAGGGCCCATGACATGCTTACAAGACATGAAGGATTTGGGGAGTATCCTTTGTCATGTGCTGCATTATTTGGTTTGTTGGAAACTGTTGATTGGTTAGTATCCAAAACAGTTACAGAAGAAGAGTGCTTCCTAGCATTGTGTGCCTCATCACTCATGGGACACATGGATGTTACAATTCTGTTACTTGAGAAAGATGTCAATATTGATATTTATGATTGGGATGGTGTGTATTGCAGTGCACTTCAGGCAGCATCAGAGGGTGGACATACAGAGATTGTGGAAGTTCTTCTTGAAAGAGGAGCAAATGTCAATGCACAGGGAGGAAAATATGGTAATGTCCTGCAGGGTGCATCACAGGATGGTCACAGGGATATTGTCATGCTACTTCTTGAAAGGGGAGCAAATGTCAATGTACAGGGAGGCTTCTATGCCAATGCCCTGTATGCTGCATCAATTAGTGGTCACAGGGACATTGTCATGCTACTTCTTGAAAGGGGAGCAAATGTCAATGCCCAGGGAGGCTTCTGTTGTAATGCCCTGCAGGCTGCATCAATGCATGGTTACAGGGACATTGCCATGCTACTTCTTGAAAGGGGAGCAAATGTCAATGCACAGGGAGGAAGATATGGCAATGCCCTGCAGGCTGCATCAACTAGTCATAGAGACATTGTCATACTACTTCTTGAAATGGGAGCAACTGTCAATGCACAGGGAGGAGAGTATGGCAATGCCTTGCAAGCTGCATCAACACATGGTTGCATGGACATTGTCATGCTACTCCTTGAAAGGGGAGCAAATGTCAATGCACAGGGAGGAAGATATGGCAATTCCTTGCAGGCTGCATCAACTACTAGTCACAGAGACATTGTCATGCTACTTCTTGAAAGGGGAGCAAATGTCAATGCACAGGGAGGACAATATGGCAATGCCTTGCAGGCTGCATCAGAGAATGATCACAGGGACATTGTCATGCTACTTCTTGAAATGGGAGCAAATGTCAATGCACAAGGAGGAGAGTATGGCAATGCCCTGCAGGCTGCATTAATGAATGGTCACAGGGACATTGTCATGCTACTTCTTGAAGGAGGAGCAAATGTCAATGCACAGGGAGGACAATATGGCAATGCCTTGCAGGCTGCATCAATGCATGGTTACAGGGACATTGCCATGCTACTTCTTGAAATGGGAGCAAATGTCAATGCACAGGGAGGGCAATATGGCAATGCCCTGCATGCTGCATTAACAAATGGTTACAGGGATATTGTCATACTACTTCTTGAAAGGGGAGCAAATGTCAATGCACATGGAGGACAATATGGCAATGCCTTGCAGGCTGCATCAAAGAATGGTCATAGCAACATTGTCATGCTACTTCTTGAAATGGGAACAAATGTCAATGCACAAGGAAGAGAATATGACAATGCCCTGCAACCTGCATCAGAGAATGGTCACAGGGACATTGTCATGCTACTTCTTGAAAGAGGAGCAAATGTCAATGCACAGGGAGGACAATATGGCAATGCCCTGCAGGGTGCATCAATGAATGGCCACAGGGACATTGTCATGCTACTTCTTGAAAGGGGAGCAAATGTCAATGCACAGGGAGGCTTCTATGGTAATGCCCTGCAGGCTGCATCAATGAATGGCCACAGGGAAATTGTCATGCTACTTCTCAAAAGGGGAGCAAATGTCAATGCACAGGGAGGCTTCTATGGCAATGCCCTGCAGGCTGCATCATTTCGGGGTCACATGGACACAGTGGAGTTGTTGCTTAAATATGGAGCCAATGCTTTGCAGCTTGGACATGCTGGAAGGTCATTTGTTCATGATGTGGGATTCAACAATGCACTTCAGGCTGCATCCATTGGTGGCCACAACAGTATTGTGAAACTTTTGCTTAAGGAAGGTGCAGGACAGGAATATCTTAGTGGTGCCCTCCAATCTGCTATGAAATTTGATCACAAAATAATTGTAAAGATACTGCTGGAGCTGTTAAGACGTCAAGCCTGAGCACAAGGTGGTAGTGAAGGCGAGGGCGGTCCTAGATGAAGGACATCGACAAGAGGGCGGTGGGCAGTCTTGGAGACGAAGGTTCAACGAGGAGGGCGAGATAATCAGGGCCGAGGATCAGAAGGTAGTCGGAGACTTAGGTTCTGATGTGTGGCAGTGATGTAGATCTTTATTGCGAAGCTAAGGAGCTACAGGGACTACTTAGGGGTTTATATAGGCGCTAGGGGTGTTTGGTAGTAAACAACGTGAGCGCGTACACAAAGATACATAACACGCTTGAAACAGGGATTGAAACAGATGTGAAACAGGGGTAACAAGGAGGTATGGACAAGGAGATGAAACGTGTGTCCGAGGATGAAACAGGGGAAGGCATAAGGGATGAAACATAAGGGTGAAACGCGTACTCGTCGTAACAGGATCTCCCCACTAAGGTTCATGTTCTTCATGAACTAGGTGATAATAGCACCTTCCGCTTTGGCAATGAGCATTCCTAGGACCTTCTTGCTGTTGGCGAAGCAGAGTCATCCGGAGTTTGGGGCGATGCCAACGAAGCGAGGGTTGTGAGCGAGTCCGATCGTAATGTAGGAGTAGGGGATACCCATGTAGGCTGCTGCGTACCATGATTTGGTTGTGAAATCAATGTTGTCGTCGGTGGAGAGGTGCTGTGGGTCATAGAAGGGGATGAGGTCGGGATTGTAGATAGGAATGGGGGTTGTCTGATGGCGATATTCCAAGGGAGGTTCAGAGATGGCGGGGGAGACTGATTCGTTCTTTGGGGGGAGGTGCAGGGCTGATTGGGTGCGCGGAATGGATTGATGAAGTTTCTCGAGTTCCGAGAGACGAAAGTGGATGAGATCGAGATGTTGATCCATGCTGCGGACCATGTCAAAGATGGTGTGGATTTCGTTACGCCTGGCATCCATGGTGAGGTCGCTATCCAATTTGAGGAGTCTGGAAACTTGGTCTTCTTCCATGAGAGATATGCGGTCCGTGAGCGTTTTAATATCTTTGAGGGATTCGCTGATGGTTTCCGTGACCGAGTGGTGGAGGGCCTGGGGGATGCCATGGTTAATCTCATACTGGATGCTCTGAAGTTTCCCCATGATCTCGCTTCGGTCTTTGATGACGTCGCTCATCATGGTCATGAGCTCCTGGGATGACAACTCAAAGGTTGCGAATGCCTGAGCTAGGATGGTGGGATTCCAGGTGCTGACTACGGTTTCGAGTTTCTGCATGAAACGGAGCATCTCATTGAGCTGTTTGTGAGTGGCCGCGTCATATCGGGTGAGTTGGTTGATGTCTCTCCTGTATTCGTTCATCCAATGATGGATCCAGGCTGGGATCGGGATGGCGCTGATGAGAGGGGTTACGAAGGCGCTGAGGATGGATGATTGATTGGTGGCGAGTGACATAATTCCGGCGACGATGCTGGGGAGTGCGATAATGAATAGGAGGAGGGGGTATTGTTCTTTGATTGTTGAGACGAGCGAGGATAGCAATAAGTTTAACCAAGAGGTCATAGTGGGCTTTAGCTACGTGGTTGAGAGCGATAGTGGATGCGATTATGAGTGCAATGGAGGTCCACCGCATGCGATTAGATGGGGAGGGTCTGGAGGGGTCTAGATTTTTGTAGGGTCGGTGTGGGAATGGCTCCGGGTAGAGTTCTGAGTAATGAGTAACATGATTGGCTGCGCTTCGGTGAGGGGTGGCCGTTGGTCCGTGCTGAGACAAGTTTCAGGTATAAAACAGGGGGTGTTTTGGCGTTTGACGGGTAACAATGTCCGACGTTCCACAGTGGGCACCTGAGTTCGTTTCCTCCTTTGCCTCTTCAGAGGAGTTGAGTGAGGCCTGGCAAC
>QFEO01006383.1:0-13216 GCA_003316615.1 Amanita pseudoporphyria | reverse complement strand
CTCTATTTGAGCAGAAAATGCCTCGTGCGCCACTTTTGCTTCTCTGTCTAAGATAGACTCGAGTTTTGGGGAGACGTGATATTTAAGTAAGGTCGAAGTGAGATTTGCGGCCATTTGTGCAGCTTTCTGTCCAATTAGGTTAATTATCATGCAGACATATGAAAAGGCATCACTGACGAGCTCTTCTTCGTCTTTCACAGCCATAATAGCTGACACCGCCGGTGCAATATCGATCAGTTCAGGTTTCTTAGAAGATTCCGCAACAAGCTTGTCCCATTCCGAGATCAGTTTCCCGGCGTGAGACTCCTTCATCAAGGCACCGACGGGGGTCTGAGACGTGTACGCGGCCAGAAAGTTGGTCATTGCATCGTTCGAGGGTTCTTTGCCTTTTGCTTGAGCAAAGACTTCGATAGGAACTGCACCGTTCGGATCTTCGATTTGCGCCAGTATTTTCGCTGTGCATAACGATTAAATAGCGACACGTTGGAAAATGAGCCACCTACAAACCTTTTGACGCAGAACAAAGAATTGAAATTTTGTTTTTCTGAAACAGAAAGAATGTTGATGGAAACTCGTATCCAAGCAGCCATTGCTTCATATTTAGGTCGAGTCAGAATCGACACCGAATGCAGCGAGAGGAAACAGACCTGGAAACAAGTCCCCTTGCGCATCGGCTCGTCTTCTGCGGCGGGGTCACCGGCAATTAGAAGTAGCGCATCTGTGTCTGCAATTGAGCTGTAGTCGTCATTTTTACTCGCCTTCTGTAAGACAGAACGGTTTCATGAAGTAGGACATTCCCGCAGGTCAAAAAGCACGCACGGTCCAGCTGTCATATACCTTCTTGATACGCGTGTGGAAAAGCGGCCTATTCAGCTCAACTAACATGGCAAACAGCGGTGGTGGATGTGAAGAGAGGCAGTGGGCGCGTCCAAGTTGAGACGCGCCGACGACTTATGAGTCGGAGTTCTAAATCGGCAAGTCCTTCAGATCTACAATAATAGGCTGCCCTCCCCATGCCAGTGCTGCATTCACTCCCACTCTCCCCCCGGGCAAGATAACAGCGCCCGTGCTCTCGTGTATGTGCCTTTTAGACCTTATCAGATTTCTTTCATTTGTGGTACCCGACCGTCTTACCCAAAGACGTGCAGTCGACAAGATTTCAAAGAATTTAGCCTTTCTGCCAGACGTTCACAGCCGGCGTGTTTTCCACGTCTTGTCAAGTCGAGTACTCTGCTTGGCGGTGTATGTGTGATGAGTATTTCAGTATCGTCGGGAATCTTCTGGTATATGGCTAACGGACATTTTTATGAGCCATTATCGATTTCGTGAAAAGCGCGTACCATCTGCCTCTGCTGGCGTTTCATATTGGAATGCGCCTCTTGCATATACTGGAGCCGACTATGGAGATTAGCACGCCTTTATCATTTCACACGGAGCCTGTCTCACTGGTGATCCATAAACATGCCAAATCTTTCCAGAAGAACCAAACTTCATCACTTCATGTTCAAGATAATGCAGATTGGCATTTCTGTACAACGGGCCCTTCAAGGAGGATCGGAACTCCCGCAGAGTTTGTCCATGCTGAGAATGTTATTGTCCAAATTCAATGCCTTTGTTTAACGTTCCACTCACTGCGACAGACGTTTCGGGGTATAAATCGGTATCGAGGCACATCTGTGGAGTGTCAGTCGCCAACATTGTCCAAGGTTCATCATGTACTTACATCGTGATTACCTGCAATGATGCTGTTGTCTGAACGTCACTTCCCTTCTAGTATAAGAGTCTGGGTGGTTACATTTTTATTGGATGCTCAAGTGATGCCAGCCAATCGAGTGTTTTCTTGACCTGATTCGGAGAGCCCCAGCTGCTAATGTCGCCGGCGTGAAGCAGAACATCACCTGGAGGAATATGATATATGTCTGAATGAGTGTCGGAAATGCAAATAAAGCGCGTCCATCCATTCCCTGGACGTTGCGGGACTGTTTCAAGGTCATAGTTTACATACACCTTCGCCGATTCCGTCGACAGCGGCGCCGAGTATGACTGCATGTCCCAATGGTGTTGAAGTAAGTTTGGCGACAATTACTAATCATCATTATCTCTGAATATGCCTAAATCTCTAAGAATAAAGACACTTTCTTCTATGCGCATTTCAAGAACGGTCAGCCTTTCTTGTTTTTCTTCCCATTCTCGAAGCAAGTCTCTCTCTAACCTGCTCAGCAGCGTCTCATCCTGGCTCACGTCTATTCGCTCCCGTTTCTCTAGCACGGCCTTGACCTCGGGCACTTCTCGCTCACTCTGCCGCCGCAGGCCAATATTGTAAAGAGTCTTATATATGTTGCCGAGTAATACGGAGTAGGCTTTGTGCAGGTCAACATACCTACGTTGGTCGGGATTAGCAAGTAATTACTGTCGGGGGAAACAAAACCTCTAACCAGAGATAAAACGTCCGCGTTGGATTGCGGTCTGCACTTTTTGGTACCTCCTGCATACTGATGATGGAATCCATGGAAAGTGCCATTAATAACGGCCGAACGTCCTTCGGCGCCATCATAACAATTTTCGATATCTGGACAACCTTCTATCACGTCACTTTGCAATGATTGCAACACAACGTACTTGTTTTTCGTCCATTTTACCTGTTTCTAAAAGCAATCTGACAATGCGCACGCCAGCGCTACCATGTTTTTCAAAAGTCACTGCCTCTAGCACATGTCGCCGTAGCCGTCTGCAAATCACCTCAAACTCGACTTGCACTCGCGAATTAAGAAATGACGTGAACGCTGCAGCCTTCCCGGCCGGTGAGGGATTGTCTGCTGACGAAAGAAGGCCGAGATAGTCTTTGACACAAGCAGCGGCAGATATCTTTCTGGAATTTGTTGGCAAGACGAGACCAGACGCTAAATCATCTTCCTCATTAAGTCGCAAGACAATATTCGAGATAGAGACAGGCTCTGCAATTTGAAATTAAGCACCAGCATACAGTGGCTACTCAGTTACTTACCTGTTCGAACATCCGTCAGTTTTCGTTGTTTCTCTTCAGTAACTTTCAACAGTGCCTCTACAACTCGAGCAGCGCCATTGTTAAAACGCTCTTTTGCTGCCTTTATAATAAGCTAAATGCGCCTCAAAATATATCACAGCCGAAGAAAACGAACAATCGTACTGCATTACGAATATGCACATTGTATTTTTGGTAATTCAGGCGAAAGTAAACGTCTTCCTGGTATTGTGAGAGGTGAAAGACTAAAATTACAACTGACTCACATCAACGTCTTCCTCTTCCTGTAATTTTTTCTGAGTATAACGTTAGTCAGCCAAGCGTATGTGAATATGAACATGAGCTCGGTACTTTTGAGGAACGGTAGCTGGGTTGTTCTTTTGCTTTTCTCTTCTATAAAAACGTGGGACGGCATTCAATTTGCATGGTCAAATATGTGTTATATGTCTTACTTACCAAACCAACTTTTTCCGCTTCTTCTTCACGCTTTAATCGAGCGCTCGCCAGCTCCTTAGCTTGGCGTAGCTCTTTAGCAGTCGGTATTCCCGGTATTTTAGACCTCTCCTCTACTTCATATTTTATGCGTTTGTCTCGAGGAGATGTATGCGAGAGAGCGGTCGATGGTTTGAGGTATGCACCGGCTACAAGTTTGTGGAGAGCTTGCTGATATACGGCAGCGTCTGCCACCGTGTCAACTAACGAACAAAGGAGCGAAGTATAAATTCACTTTTGGGATCACCTGCTGACAATACTGCCAGGATATCTGGCGGGCGGAGTTTCCCATGGTCCAAAACGAGTTGTACAATCTCAGCAGCCTAAGTGAACGTTTCTCAGAGACCAATTGATACGAACAGCATCATTGCATACCGCCTTTCCAAATAGTTGATCGGTCAACCAGACAAACTTCCCGAATCTGAGCCTCATAAGACATTCCTCCACGTTCACCTCCACCACTTCCCCTTCGTCTTCTGTCTGAGCATGCCAGAGAATATTATGCTGGATAAGCACCAATATGGCTGCTCTAATGGTCCAGGGCTTGAGTGAGGAGAAGCGGACTAGTTGCGGGAAAGATAGGCGACCACGAGTAAGGAGAACTGATGCCACTGCCTAAGAAAATGTCATTTGATCCTTCGTCGATTCTCGGACTGTGCTTACTGCTGTTAGACTACCAAGGTGGTAATGTATTATCTGAACGCACAGACGACTAGTATGAACGTCTGCCATTTCTCATCCGACTGAGATGGACATTGAATTAACGGCGGGACAGGCTAAGAAACAGCTCCGCCCGAAAGAAAAGTAATAACAATAAAACGTTACAAAAGCTACAATACAAAATGCACTATAAAATGACGAAAAAGTTCATGAAACTACCGCCCATTTTCGTATGTATCCAATTCTGCAGATACTTGGTCCTGTGAAGGGTCAGTATAGCCCACCTGTTCCCTACAGTGATTAGCCCAGAACAGTAAACTTAGCCTTTATGCCATCGGGCACTTGTACTGGACAACCGCCATTATTAACATAGATCATTCTGTGCGTAGCTTTTTTGGACCTGTGTGCACCGTCGCCGCGAGGACGTTATGATCGACGATAATCACCTACCTGGAGATTGAGTCGGCGCCTCGTCCTCATCTTCGTCCAATTCGTGGAAACTTCGTTTGGACGATAGCCCACTTGAGAGCGTCACTGAACTCTCAATTGAGGTTGTATCTTGATCTTCCTCTTCCTCTTGATCGACCTCGTAATCCCACGATGCGTCCGCTTCGCCTTCTAACTCGTCATCCCATTGTTCTGCTGCTGCTTCCTCGGCATCACCCGACTCCACGGTAAGCGTTGCTAACATAGAATCTTGAGTGAATTTAAGAGAAGGGCATAGTATAACAAAGCGTACCAATTTGTTCTTCGGAACTTACATTGCGATGGTAGATATCCTGAGTCAGGGCAGAGTCGGTAATTTCGTGGACATCTTCAGCTAACACCAGACATCAGTTAGATCTATGTACCGCTAGCAGCACTGACCTTCATAATTGGAGCCAAGGTTGGGTTGTTCACTTAAAGGTTCGTCTAAATCATAATTTTCAGCAATGTTACCTACAACTTTTGTCAGAATGCATTTATAAATCATGCGCTAAAACACTCACTAGTACCTGTGTCTTCTGTTCCCTCCGTTTTAATTGAAGCCGTGGGAGTATAAGGGGGATCTCCAGTCGCCTTTCCCGCCACTTGAGGGGACACTGCGCGAGGCGTTGAACTCGTAATCTCGCTTTTGTCACTACCCGCCTCAACACCAGATGTCTCACCTACAGCTTTTGCAGGTGCCTGTTTTAAATCCGACGAATACACTGAATCATCAAGACGCTCTCCACTTCCATCAGTGGAGTAGGCAGCCTCGAGAACCCTGGCTTCACTGGGGGCATATCCAGCATCCGTTTCAGTGTTATCTACGTATTCAAGGCCGTAATTGTCTTCTGCCGGTTCCAATTCGTGGCTATCTTGTGGTTCGGTGGTTTCCTGCTGCAAGTTCGTTCCAGTGACTTTGTCTTGCTTTTCTTCGTGTTCAAGGCCTGAAGCCTGAGCCTTAGCACCACCAGAATGGACATTATGTGGCAATCCTTCTTCTGTATTGTCAGTGTGACCTATAAGTTACGTCAGCATCATCTGTCAAGTTTTCCGCATTTGGCTTACTTGATTCGTCTTGGATAGTCGGTAAAATAACTTGATTAGATTCTGCTTCTTGATTCTCAAAGGTGAGTTGAGCGATTCTTCCCTGTAATCGTTGATAACGAATTATGAATCGCGGCAGGTCTAACCGCAATTTTAAGCGGAGTGGACCTGCTAGAGCACTTGCGTCATGTAACATATTGATATCGTGCAACGATATTCCCTGAGCGAAGCAATTGTCCTGAACAAGACTAAGAGGTGCCAGTCATCGAGATTGAAAAACACACATTACCTCCGGCATAACAAGTTGTAGATCAAATGCTTCAAGGACAAGTTCACCCTCTGAGATATCGGGGATCTCGGATAAAAATGTTTCCTGTCGAAATGCTTCAAATACACTCGAAAGAGGTTCATAGTAAAGGGTGGGTCGATGTTGGAGTAAAACGACTCGTGGTGTATTATCTTGTTTGCTTTCGGTGTCCACGGTATCATTGAACAAATTGACCTCATACTGATCAGCAACGTCAATCACAAGAAGCACCGGCGGTGGTGGATCAATGTAGACTCCCTCCAAGATCTCATGCGGGTCTTCATATGCAGCGACATGCGATGAATTTTCATGGAGAACATCACGTTTTTCAGTATCCGTGACGGAGGGATCCGTGTGCTCGGATTCAACATTGTACTCATGGACCTGGCCGTCTGAGATTTTGGCCTCTTCTTGCAGTTTATCTGGGTGAGAGTCGTCCACTGCGTCAGAAACCTGGGATGGATTTTCACCCGACGAGATCGCAAAGGAACCAGCCAGAGCATCAACCTCCGTCAGCTCTTTGTTGTCGGCATTGGCTGTTTCTACTGTCGTTATATCGATTTGATCTGTTGCCGAGAAACCTTCGTCCTGCTCCCCTGTGGCCGACTGTCGTCCCTCAGCACGAGTGAGAGTTGATTCAAGATCCTCCGGCTGAGTCTCAGCCTCAGCAGTGGAGAAGACACTGTCTTCAACACTCTGAGGTATAATGGTTGAATAAGACACAGCCGCATGAGCGTCGTCGGGGACTGGCTGCGGAACGACAGCTGGCGAATGTACCTGGGATACATCAAAGACCTCCACGTCTACGTCGAGTTCGTGGGGCCTATCTTCTTCGGAAGTATGTAGCGTGGCATTATCCATGTCGTATTCAGCAGCATTTTCGTCGTAATCTTCCATATCAACTTCTATACTGACATTCTCGTACGCTGCTTTGTGGGTAGGATGCAAACCGTCATCTTCCATAACGGCTTCTTCTTGCGCCCAAGAGTCTGACCCTATTGAGACGTTCATATTCACGTCGAGGTCGTGTGAATAATAGTCGAGCATCTGGGTGTCAAGCATTGTGGTGGACATGAAGGAAGGCGTAAGCTCCTCGTGTGACCTTCTGTGACAATCGTTATATAACATCACCACATAGTATTCTGGCCGCAGAATGGTGGCCATCAATTTGCGTGCGGCGGATACGGAATATCTGACACGACAAGCCATGTTCGCCAGTTATCAGTACTTCTCACTATTTACTCCCCCAATTTATACGCTCTTCGTGATTACAAGACGCGGTCGGCATGCTTTCTCACTTAATAATATCTTAAGGGCTACCTGGATAGGTGGAATGGCAGGTACTATCCTCAAGAGAATTCATATTCCGGCTAACATCTATCTGCAAGGCTCTGCGTGTGCAGGCGGCTTGGCCTATGCTAGGTATATGCACACAGACGAGGACACTCTCAGGGCCAAAAGAAGAGCGAATACCTATAATGTAATGCATACAGTATGCGTCATGAATTATGACTTACAGGTTGCTGATGAAAGGTTGACCGTATTCGAGCCGATGATCATGCGACCATAGGCGCCTTCCTGGGTGTTGTACTAGTCCCTGCCATTTTATGGAACAAAGCTCATACCGTAAACTGTACGTCATCGCCTCGCAGATATACAAACGTGCTAACGCTATGCAGTGATATTGGGTGGTGCGGGGCTAGGGAGCGCCATTGGCTCGGTTGTGCACCACTGCCGTTCCTTCTCAGGGAACCCTCCACAGGAGATTCGAATTCCTATCAATTCGAACTAAACGATTAGTTGAACTGTGGCGGACGGAAAGGTATACTTACCCGGTTAGAGGCTTGGCAATTCTAATCCAACTATGCGGTCCAAATTTCCACACTACTCACCACACCTTATCGAGGTTTTCGTCTTCGCTTTTCTTTTCTTTTGCGCTGCTATATTGCTTTCAAATACACGAAGATTGCAATTTGGAAGGTGCTAGCCATATGGAAACTCGGATGCCCCTGGATGCACCATTCTGTCGAGCGATACTCGTCATGATATAAACACACGATGAATATCAAACATAAACACTTGTTGCAGGATCTCTGTCACTATACGACCATGAGTCCCTACGTGTGGACGGCACTTTCTCTGCGTGCTTCGTCTAAAAGCCGACCGTCAATAACCGGCGCCACGACAATGAGATCATCTATGTCACTCTGCTCTTTTCCGACCGTAAATTTGCCCTTTCGAGCGCTTTCTCCATCAAATGCGTCCACGACTGTCACATTCTCCGCAATTGACACATTGAACTGGTTTCTGAAATGGGTTTTACTTTGCTTATGCTGAACGTGCTCCTTCCATCGTCGGGTGGCCTTCAATACGAGCGAATCGACCTTCTGCTTTCTGATCTTTGCACGCATTATTTCACGATGCGTGCTTGCTTGCAGGTTCAGGTCCTTCGTGCTATCCGCTGTCTTTAACATTTTCATCACGAATTGCGATCCTGGAAGTCTGAATGAAGTTGCGAAAACTTGCTGCAGCATGATCACATACCGAGCAGATAACGGCGCACCAAAGTACTCATTAGAGTACCACTTTCTCCGTCAATAAGCTGCTTCTGATCCTTCAACGCAGCGTATCCATCATGACCTTCAGCCATGTATTCTCTTGTCACAATCTTATACTTTCTACCTCCCTTCTCCCGCTTTATAGGTCCCACATCCACGAAATGGTAGGTCGACGCGTCTTTCGCTTCCAGACCATCATCACTATCTTCTTTGCCAGCTACAAGCCAAATCCCCAATACACGATTTCCTGGTGGTCGCCGTGAGTCCCAAGAGACACGAAAGCCTGAGATAACCGGGAAACGGCTAGAGGGAGTTAGTTGCCTAGCACGTAAATCACGTATATCTTACCCTTCATGCGAGGGCCACGATGACAGAGACGATTCTAGGACATCCCATAGCGTCGCCCCGTCTAACTCTAACACAATGACAGGATCTTGAAATGGGAGGATTTCCATAATGTTGCCAAGTGTTATATTTCCTGTCACATAGTTAGTGGCGCCCGTGAATACTCGCGACTGCAGGAGGGAAAAAAGGATCCTTCACCTGGCTCGTACGTAGAATCACCTCGCAGGGTTCCAGCAGAGAAAAGAACACCATCTGCACCTCCACAACCTCCTATACACAATGCGTCGTCGTATGCGTGACGCAAAATATCCGCAAACCAATTACCCCCGGCCGACTGAAACGTGAGTAATTAGTATGAATGGTAACGCTACGAGAGTAGTAACCATGCCTCCTCAGTCCTGACATGCTGTGCTCGAATGTCTAACGGGACAAGCGTTCTACAGACGGGTACCTTAAGAGTGGACGATACAGACTTCAGGAGAGTATCTATCAATTCCTTCATGGCCGCTGACGATCTGTATTCGGGTGACGTCGAATATCGTTTGCCTATTTTCCGATTAATTAGATGACCACGATATACACCCAGCACAGTACCTGTTATTTGCTTTATGACTTGTTTGCGAACACACCCCGATGGCGCGGTTTCAAAGAGGATGGTTAATTCACTCAAATCACGAAAATCGTATCCGCTTTTGACAACAAGGATGTCTCCTATGTCGTCCTTGGCGCCAAGTACAGTTCCTTTCCAATCGTGCCCTTCCCAATCATCAAAGCCTTTGCTTGCATAGTAAAGATGATCGTGTCCACCCAGAACAAGATCAACACCGTGTTCGTTTGCAATTGGTTGGTTCTTTTGAGAGGTCGGTGACAGTGCCAACAACTGCTTGGCTAAAATAATGTCCTGTTGCATAATCAGGTGCATAGCACTCAAGCAGAGTACATGACAGACAGCTTACGTTTGGCAGCCTATTGTTCTCTTCAGCAAACGGCAAGCCTGAATTTTAACTTCGAAAAAATTTACCTTGAATGAGTCAATGCGATTATGACATCGCATTTGTACTCCCCTTGGGGATCACGCAGCCGCTTCGACAGATCCTTGCCCGCTTCATGCATATCCTTAAACACGAAATTTGTAGGCCAAGATGCCACGGTTGCAATCCAATCTCTGGGACAAGTTAAGGAAGGACATATAACACAAATCAAACATACTTCTCAACAAGACCTATAACGCCTATTCGCAGACCTGCACGTTCAACGACTTTGAACTCGTGAAGGTACTCAGGTACACGCGATGTGTTCGAGTCAATAATGTTACTCAATATCCAGGGCTGCACAACCTCTTTAGGGGGGTCATCACCATCACTGGAGGAGACATACGAAGTTACAGTCTTGTACCAACTTCGTCAGGTGAGGATAGCCTGTGTGCGACATGTCAGTATCGGAATTATCAGAATGCAGGTGAACATACCGAAATCAAAGTCATGATTGCCTATTGCAGTCCATCATTAGAAGAAAAAAGGTAAATATAATACTGATGAGACGAGGTACCTGTGAGGGCAACATCTGGAGCTAAAATATTCATTACCGGGACCTGCAAGGGCGACCAGTGACCACACCAGTAGATCAAATATTATGGCACTCACCATATGGCTTCCTCGAGTGATCGTACTCTCCAGTGACGGAGAAAAAAGATCGCCACAGAAAAAGCTCAAGCCATTTTTTTGCCCGTTCGGCAAAGTTGTCCAAGTTGCTCTGATATCTTCCACAACGGCACAGAACTTCGGCACATCGATGGTTCCGGTGGAAGTACCAGTCGACGCTTTCTGAGGGCTGACTTTATACACATCGTTCCAGTGCAAGATCTTCAAAATCGACGTCGACATGATCGCACTTCTTTCGGTTCCAGTTCGGTACAGATAGGATGCTGTTGACTGATAAGCGGATCAAGATCAAGTTATGTACTGTTAATTAATATGTTACTGCATTCGTCGTAGTGCCTTAAACACTCACACTCCCGCTACTGTACACCCAATAAATATCACAGAAGAATACAGAAATTATTTCTATCATTGCCTTGTCGAAGTACAACTCTTCTTCGAAGTGTCTCATCGGCTTCCGATGGAGAGCTCTTTCGAAAGAGCCAGTAGATCATTTTGCCTTCCTTTCTCCATCTTTCGTTCCTCAGCGTGAAGCCTACTGCCCACATGATGCGTTTCATGTGTTCAAAATCCAGATATCTGGAATTAAGTACACACGGAAGCGGCAGCTGCAGAGAGGAAGACTTAATATTTGTTCAAAGAACCGTTTAAGAGTACTCACGACGAGAAAAAGATAGCCGTCAGGTTTCAGAATGCTGTAAGCCAGTTTGAGCATCTCTCCTGGAAAAAATATTCAGAGTGCCGTACAATGCACGAGTTTTCCGTAGACGCACCTCTATCACTTGGTTTAGGAACAAAATTTAATACTAGACTGAGACTGATTAAGTCCCATTTTTCGTGATTTTCTTCTTTGTCTAGAAGGAGGAAGTTTTGTTCCTTAATCAATGGGTGGCGGGATCGCAGATCGATTGGTGTGCATTCCAACCACGACGAACATGAGCGGTAATTGTCCGGCTTTAATGCACCGACTTCAAGCAGTCTAAGTATATAAAACCCTGTCAAATTTGCGACCGCTAATCGGAACATAGATACCGTACCTCAATTTCACTGCAGGAGCAGCAGAATTTGTGCGTTGTCTAACCATTCCCAAATCCCGTAACCAACAGATTAGTATTTTTTCACTACCTCCTCCTCGTGCATTGTCCTGTCCAACGGCAGACATATGCTGATAAGCTTCTAGGCCACCGAGATTACTCAAATCTTGATCTATGTTCGTGAGCGCATGTTCAGTAGTCTTGTCTGACGACTTGGTAGATAGATGCGCTCGTCGCTTTAGAAGAACGTGGAATTGTCGAATGGCTGCTCGGGTGGACTTAGAAGATGGTGATCCATGCTGAAGTACAGGATGGCTGGTCACTGGCGTTTTTCGTTTGCGAGCCTTTGGCATATAAGAAACTAAGGAACTTCGACATAACATTACACTACAATCTGAACTAATAATAATATACACTTGCGACTAACCAGAGTCGTATTCACAGACACTTGAGTGGACATCAGTAATGACTGCAAGAGAGCGCTCTGCTCTAGGAAATCTACGACGGGTGACAATTGCTGCCGTTTCAGACAAATCCCCGCCCCCCACGTTTCTCGTCGATCCTTTTGAATCGTTCCTCTTCATTTCTCTGATGTATGATCAATATCAGCAACTGACGTTGAAGCGGCTTCAAGAACCAACCCGTTTAATAACACAAAGCGTTGCAAGGAGTAGGCACATGATAATTGCCATACAACCATAGACCTGCGATAATAAGTACTGGTGTTACAACAATAAGGTCAGGTTGCTTACACTCCTGCGTTATGGGTCAGGTTCAAGTTCGTCAGAGATTACTTCATTGCGCTCACGTGAAGATAGTATTCAATGTCGAATCCGCAAAGTGAGTTATTTGAGTGACACAGAAATTGGACGCGTCCGTTGCATTTAGGTCATTGACAAATTCTTGACTAGTGCAGAAAGCACCGCCAACGACGACACCATCAGTGCCATTAAAATATCCGCAACACTCGAGCTAGTTATCAAATTGATCTTAGTAGATTAGAGTAGATAAATTGCCTCTAACCTGATCCTGAAGAATGACACGAGCGTCACTGCTTGCCGCCAGCCATAATTTATGGAAGTAAGTCCGCTCCCTCAAAGTTGACCACCACACAATAGTCCCGATGATGACAACACCAATGGCATCCACGAGAAGTGCATAGTTCAGAGCGAAAAGACCCATATTCACATGATTGCGCTGTATGATTCCTGCAATTGATATCGTGAAAGTGATAAGAAACGCTATACCCAATGCCGTCCCAGCTGAGTGACCATAAGTATCATTGAAATTTAAGAACGAAAAAGAGAAAAGCACCAGTAAGATAGGTTGGCGTTAAGACCATGTTTCTGAGTACGTCTGGTGCTCTCCACACGATTGATAGTACAAGTGAGACGACTCCAGCAACCATCAGTAGGAAATCAATCGCGGTCCAGACGACCAGAAGTTCGCGGGAAACCATGTCTACAAAGCTACACGACCAACTGACTATGGCATCAAAACCAATGGAAGCTGAGTAGGAGGGGAATAAATGAACGTACTGAACGAGATGATTTTGCTCTTCCAGAGAGGCGACAGCGGCGTAGTAGCGCTCGAAATCCAGACGGTCGACGTCCACAGCGCTTGCCCCGCTAAGAGAGAAAAGGAAACGA
>QFEO01006227.1:0-11250 GCA_003316615.1 Amanita pseudoporphyria | reverse complement strand
CTCATACGCAGTTCTGTCGATGAATTCAAATGCGGAGAGTATCTCTGAGAGATGACGTTTGACTGCTTGGTATAGCGGAAGAACGTTGTTGAAGGATGGCAAAGCGAAAATGACGTTGTTTGAAGCCTGAGGTGCGGGCGGGGTCAAGATTGACACTGCCGTAATCACACCGAGAGTTCCTTCAGCACCAATGAACAACTGTTTGAGGTCATATCCTGTCAAGTTGTTTGATTTTGAAGATGAGAGAAGCAGAAAGGGCGTACCTGTATTGTCCTTGCGAAGTGTAGACAATTGATCAAGGATAGTCCCGTCTGGCAGGACGACTTCCAGGCCTAGTACAGTCCCGTGCAAGGAACCGTAGCGCAGCAAGCGTAAACCACCAGCGTTGGTTGACACGTTCCCACCAACTTGACAACTTAGTACGACGTCAGACGGCGGAAAAGACAAAGAAACTAAAACGTGCCTTCCTTTCGCAGCCAGGTCAAGGGGCATAATATGATTGTGAGGAGCAATGTAGTCAGTTAGGGACTGAAGAATGCACCCTGCATCAGCAACCAGTATGCCTAGGAAGAAGTCAGCGCGGTATAGAGCGTCGGGAGAGAAAACCAATGACCGGACACGGGATCGAATGACCGTACTTTGTTCATATTGGAAAGGGAGAGAACGACTTCACCATCCAGGGGGACACTGCCGCCGACGAGTCCAGTGTTACCGCCTTGAGGAACAATTGGGAGACGCCTATCGTGGCAGTATTTAACAATGTCGCTGACCTGCTGAGTTGTTTTTGGCTTGAGAACGGTGGTCGATGCACCAATGTATTTGCCCATCCAGTCGGTATTGTAGGAGACAAGGTCGGCATGGGGTAGCGAGATAGGTGGGAGGGTGGAAAGGACGGCGGGAGAAGGGAGGGTGCGGGCGAAATGAGCGACATCATCGGCGGAGATGCGGTTGAGGCCGGCGGTGGCGGCGGCGGCAAAAGGACGACGAAGGGAGAAGGCGGACGGCGACGGGCGGGAGGCGCGCAGGAGAAACATGGCCGTGGAGCGTGGGAGCGTTCTCCTTGTCCCGCCATGCCCAACGACCCAGACGCTACCAGTGCCCGCAGCTTCCCTGCCGCCCTGCCGCCGCCCCCCGTTCCTGTCCGCCCGCTGAGCGGTGACCCAGGGACTCGCAGAGCCAGGCACCGCTCCGTCGACACCCGCCAGGCCAACCGCCTCTCCGGCTTCTTCAACCACCTCATCCGGCGCGACAACACTCCTCAGCCCAGAAACGACCAACACACCCCCCAGCCCACATCCGACAATCCCTCACGCCCGTCCTCCCCCCCGCCGCCCAGATCACTCACACCCCCTCCTACACTGCCCCCGCCCACTCTCCTCGAACTCGGCCTGTCCCTCTCTGAAATCACCGCTGACATTAGCCCTTCTCATTTCAGCAGCCCTCCCACCTCTGGCGCTTTTCTAGCCCCTCATTATCTTCTCCTGTGTCACTCTCAGGGCTTGGACGTTCTTCCTATTATTTCGCCCCCCACTCTCCAGCCATATGCACTCATTCGCCGTGTGAGCTTTAAAAGCGTCGCGGTGATGGAGCATCGCGGCGTCCTCGTCGCCATTGCTGGCAGACGTGATGGCGTGAGGGTATATGCGCTCGAGGAGATCAAGAAAGCCATTGAATGGCGCATGGACGTTGAGGTGCGCAGAGAACGGGAGCACCGTCGACGAGAAAATAGCAATCAGCCGGCTACCATTAGTGGAGATCCAGCACTTACAAGAAGCTCAGGGGAGAAGATTAGGAGAGCTAGCTTCTCTGCTCCCCCGTCAAGCAATTTAATGACTCGCAACGCGATACCCCGAAAAGCTTCAACGCCGCTTTCATTTGCTTCTGATCGTCCCTCAATGGTACCCCTCACTCCGCGTCCACCTGTTCCTCGGTCGCCCACCAGGAAACCACGAACCCCCCGGGCGCATTCACCTCACCCATTTGGCCTGCCTCCCCCTTATGCCTCTGCAGAAGACTCGACGACGGGCGAGGTATCACAAGATCCGACGAGTGTTAATGCCTGCGGCAGCTCCCTTGATAATGTGCTTGGCTCCACGTCCCCCCGTCTCAGTACCAGCTCTGGCGGGTGCGTCATCAAAACGAACTGGGACGACTCAAGCGACGACGAAGCCATCAATGTCGTGGCCGCAGGTGCTACCGGCAGCCAGGCTTTGGACGAGCGCACGAGTGCTACTCTGAACGCCGCTGCTAATAATGCCGATCCTAGCCTCCCATCTGTCGTCTCCCATGCACCAAGTACGGCGCCTTCTGGGCGGAGAAATAGACCTGCGAATCTTGATTTATCCATGGCACGTCCAGATGCTGTAGTGCCTCCCTCTCCCGCCCCGTCTTTACTGACTCTTCGCCAGGCTTTGTCATCATCACCCACAATTTCCCGGCCCGCCAATAACGATACGAACGGATTTGAAGCGGCCACAGCAGAGGGCGACATGGATGAGGACGATGATAATACCGAAGGCCGGATCAGTCTGGCACAGGCCCTTCTTGAGAGTCGACTGCCTGACCTCCCTCCCATAGGTACAAGGCGGCCCCAGCAACCCATTCTGATATCCTCCTCCCATCCCATAGTGTCTGGTGATGAAGAATCGGCTACCCCAAGAACATCAGAAGGCCATCCCCCCTCTGCTATTCACCAGAGCATTGCGAGTCGTTCTCAAGGACGCCGCCGACGTTGGTCTATTATCATTAGTTCTCCCTTCACCGATGCCGGCGATGGGTTAACTTCAACACCAGATCCCCTGACTACTTCGAGAGACGGCAATACGCCGCGAATGACTTTGTTTAGATCCGCTACCACTAGACACCTGCGTCCTTCCACCGCCCCAGGCAACGCTCCCGTTTCAATATCGACTCCGGCTAGTGCAGTCGATAGTAATTCCGCTATTCATACATTACGGCCTTCACGCTCGTCGCGTTTTTTCAGTCGCATTCTAAGCAGTGCCTTTCCTTCGAGGAGGCTGGATAATCATACGCATTCCAATTCAAACGAATTAGAGACCACCTCAAGGAAAGCAAACAGCCAACATACTCTCAGTCACCCACCCCCCAAACTAGAATACGTTAAATTACCAGGTACAAAAGGATCTTTATTGGTTAAAGCCGTGGAGACTCCTAAAAAGAGGCAAGCGACCCTTTCCTACACTGAATGCAGATATTAATCCTGCACCTAGCTTTTTGGCTATCCTGTGCGGTGATAATGGTGAAAAGGTAGAATTATTTGCAGGAACCTATCGGACTGCATTGGGGCTGTCGAGGACATTCATCCTACCCGATTCCCCCAAATCACTAGAACTCCAGCTTCAAGGCGATGACCTGGTCGAAGTCTTCCTGGTCTTTTCCCAAAATGTCTTTGGATTAGAACCAGCTACGGTCAGAGTCCGGGAAGTTAGGATTGGTCGTGCTGAGCGCCGTGCTGCACGACGACGCGCACGAGAAATGCGATCAAATGACGTATCCTCCGGAAATGAACTCGAGAATGTGGACGAAGAAACTAATATAAACGTGAATCTGTCTGTTTCTGTTGGGACTTCTGTCGAGCGCAACAGCTCTGGTCAACCACCGTCGCCGACGCTTATTCCATCGGAACATCCAGATGCGCATCGGGAACGCCAACCTTCACCTGAGCCAGGACCACCACTAAGTCAGACTCAAGTAGATGAACTGGCAGCGGTCGCTACAGCTCAGGCTGGTCCTTATACGACATTCCAGCAATTAAGCTTTGCCCCCAGATTTCCTTTGGCTTCCATTGCGGACGAATATATTATTCCACCCACATATCCAGATTTCGTAGAATACCGCGACATGTACGAAACAGACGCTAATGTTAATGCTAACGCCTCAGCTGAGCAGGCACAATTCTCCCCGCCGGGGTTACCCATTCCTCCTCCAGCGCCCCTTAGCAAGTGGTATTATCGTGACCCCAAGGGAGTTATTCGCGGTAAGTTGACTAATCCACCTATCATCCTTTCTTCTGACATAAATAATTCAGGTCCTTGGAAAGCGGCTCTAATGCAGTCGTGGTACAAGGACGGCCTTCTGCCACTTGACCTGCCAGTTCGGCGGGAAGAGGACACGGCATATACTTTATTGCGAGACCTCCGATTACAGAGTGTAGATCCTACGCATCCCTTCCGACCGCCACCGCCACCAGTTACTTCTCTTGCCGGTGCATCCGAATCAAGACACGAAAAACCGCTTCTGTCTCCCATTACTTTGCTTGCACAGCCGAAACACTTTGGGCCTCCAGCACTTTTCTACTCATCTCGCGGAGGTCACAGTACCGCCATTGTAGATGCTCGTGGAAGGTCGGTATTGAAAGGAAGATTTGTATGGAGCAACGATGATGCCTGTGATGATTCCCGTAGCCGAATGGGCGACGTCAAGCGATTGGAGGCCTTTGATGTGATGGACCGGTCAGTACTCGTGGCCGTGAGGCAAGGGGGGTTGGAAGTTGTTGACCTCTCCGATGCCCTACTTCGGCCTGCCGACGAATCTAGGACTGCGCTACCTATGTTCAACCCCCCCATAAGTAATATCAACCGACGCGCACCGTTTGTGTGGAAGATTGGAACGTCAACATCGTTATCACCGTCCTCAAGCGTGACATTGCCAATAAGATCTAGACCGACCAAAAAGCAAAGCACAGGACCAGCCAAATCACCCGTCAGCAGGTCCGAGTTTTTGTTGGGCGATTCTAGTCCTGATTACCAAGAGGAGATTTTATTCCTGGGACGAAAAGAGGACGAGATATACTTATGTGAACGTAACATGGGCTCATTTCGAGTATTAAGGCTGTGTCCACAGACACCATATTATTCCCTTCCGCCATTCCATTAGGTTTCGACGGCAGTATTTTGCTCATGATACGTCAATATCCATATGGCCCAGCATTGTATTTATCACTCGATATCATATATTCTCAACTATCAAGCACAGCATCTATATGATCGATACACCTAGTCAGATATCCTAAGCATAGCTTTACAACTTGGCTACAGCCTTGCGAAGCTCTGTTTTCAAGATTTTGCCAGTGGAGGTTTTCTGATATGGGATAAACAGGTATTATTTGGATCATAAAATAGCTACTCACGGGTAGCTCTGGTACAACGGCGATCCATTCTGGACAGGCAAAACCTGGCAGTCGGGTCTTGGCGTGTTGTTTAAGATCTTTCTCAAATTCGTGATGGCGTCCATCCCACCGATGTGCATGTTGAGGATGGAGTGTGATGAATGCCATGGGACGCTCGCCCCACTTAGGGTGCTGTCGAGCCACCACAGAAACCTCCAGCACATGAGGATGGGTGACGAGTTCTACAAATTAAAAACATTTTGTCGGCAAGCTCTTCAACACCATTAATATCAATGGTACTGCTTACCACGTTCAATGGCAAGGCTTGATGCGTTCTATGACTGACACATCAGACTGACAGGAAATAGGATACTCCATACCGTACCTCCCCTCCTGATATGATGATATCTTTGCTTCTATCTATGATAGAAATTGATCCATCTGGGTACCAAACAGCTAAATCGCCCGTTCTGAAACTACCTCCTCTGAACGCTTTCTTGGTAGCCTCCAAATCGTTGAAGTACTATATGTTCCAATGAGTTCAAGATGGCACTGACGCGCAAAACGCCTTGCCTCTTTCATGACAAGGTTCCCTTTCGTCACAATTTCACCGACTGTCTTGCCGTCCCGCGGCACATCCACCAGTTTGTCTCCAAATTCTTCCTTGTTATATACGACTCGGACTTCTTGTGGTGTTCTATATACATGACCTTGTCTTGCCATATATTTGGATCGTTCTTCCAGCGACACTTTGGACCAGGATGGTTGGGAGTGGTTACGAGTGAAGGGGCCATACGTCTATTACCAAAGGCGTCGAACTTGAATTCAAGCGATCTTATTTGGCATAAGCCTCACCTCCCTATGGTGATATGTCAGACTCATGACCGAGCCATAATATGTGGACAACGCCTCACGTTAATCCATAGACGTGTATTGGATTTATTCCTTTCTTCTCGAGTTCGGCGATCAAATGGGGAGTCGGTGCAGCACCAGCTACGGATTGTTGGTCTATGACCTTTTGAATGTGTCAAATAACATACCGATAATCGCTGTAACAACTTGGGGCAACTTTTGGCCCAAGGGATCATTTACAATGCCAATCTAACAGACAGAAAATTATTACCCTAGCCAGAATGCTTTAACATTCTCAGTGAACATACCTGGACGGTGGGCGCACCGCAATAGTGCGTTACACGCGAATGAATAAAATGATTCCAGATGTGCGTATAGTTTACATTCCTCAGGGTGATCTGTGGCATTATCAAACTTGCTGCCCTTAGCGTACTCGCAAGCAGCAAACCTGGGTAGCCAATGCGAACACATTCGTCCAAGGGAAAGTCCAGCCAGCTGCATGGAACATAGGCAAAATCCTGGCCGTTTTTAGATCTCCATTTTACACAAGATTTAATTTTTGACGAACCAGAGATAGACTGATGAGTTGTTTATCCTGATTGCGCGTCATAAAGAAGTACGAGTATGGTTATAACATATACCAACTGGCTTTCATGAGCATTTGTTATAGCTGCTAGATACGACCCTGGGGTGTGTCGGCTACCTGACGATCAGCAAAGCAAAGTCAACGCTACGTACCTCTCAAAGTCGTGATAACGCCTTTAGGCTACGCAAGTCTTTAAGACCAGTGAAACCATGCGGAGGAGAGTATGGCCTTACCCTTCCGGTAGTGCCAGACCTAATGAGAATCAGTTGCTGGACAACAATCACAGGATAGAGGAAGCTTACGTATAGCTCAGAACAGCAGGGGCATTCTCGTCAGCTTCAACATCAAGCCCTTGCCAACCCTTTTCTTGGCTGAATAACCTGCCTTCGCTAAGAAATGTTTCATAGGGGTCTCCCTCTCTTCCTGTGTCATTACAGATAATATGAGGTATCTTCGTTCCCTCGATAAGATGGATGTATTCATAATCAACGAGAATTAATTTAGAACCGCTATGTTCAAGGATATAAGCGACTTCATGAGGCTTTAACCGTGTGTTAATGGGGCACAAGACAGCGCGTGCGGCCAAAACACCAAAAAACGTATCTGCATTAATCATATAATGAAAGAAGTCAATATCATTGGCCGATTTGCGAACCAGCTATCATAGGACTGCAACGCATTTAGCAGCCAAGTATCGACGCAGAAGCGACAAGCGCACCAGTTTGGAGCAATGACTGCAACACGGTCGCCCGGCTTAATGCCGAATTTGACCAGCGCGTATGCGAGGTTCTGAGCACGCTGAGCCCTGTACCACTTAAGTCATGGATTAGACCAAGAGTGAACCATATACCAGACTGAAAAGGTATAGATAGCGGGTTGTTCAACATTGGGATGAACGAGTGCAACTTTATCCGGATATACTTCCGCAGATTGTAGAAGAAACGAGATAGGATTCTGAGAGAAACGATGCGTTGAGCGTGTATTTGCGCATCCAGAAATAAATGGTACCAAGGGAAGAACGTTGACGGGGACGTTGTGGAGATCTCTGAGTCTAAGGACAGCATTTTTCGGCGGGATACTGTGGTGCGTAGGATAGAACGCAAAGTGAGGGGAGGTCATGGTAAACACAGACAAGACTGTATGTATCTCGTAAATAACTATATAACATCACACCAGCGTGCCCACCCTGAATCTGCACGGCTCGTTTGTCCTCCCCGCAATGGTCGTTTTACGAATGGCTGCCATGGATTGGAAAGCGCTGCAGGCTGCCAGTGGGAATACGCCTGTAGTTCGACTGGGCTCTGGAATGCTATCGGTCGCTACTGGGTCAGGTAACTCTGCATCTGCCGATGCTTCACCGACTTGTCAGCCACTCTGCCTCGTACCGTCCAGGCCAACAATGTCAGCCATCCACCTTTTCTTTAGCGCTTCCAAGCAGGTCTTAGCGCCGCCATACAATGAAGGCCATCATTTTCCTTTCACTAGCTCTTCGCGTTCTTGGTTAGTTTTCGTGAATTGCCTGCCATAACCTTGCTGAAGGTGATTACAGGTGACCCGACTGATTGGGTCAACGTCAACTACATTACTAGTTATGCGACGAACTCTACCAGCGCAAAGTCATCCACTTACAATGCTCGCTATACCATCGTAGGCGAAGCACAAAGCACGACCCAGAAAGCTCCGTGGAGTAAGCGTCCCTTCTCTTATCCAACGATCTTTTCTAATTGACGGTAGGTATCACAAATACGGGGATCCTGCCCCCCAGCAAGGACGTTCACGACTACCTTAGTTGGGCACCATAGTAAGTCCTTGACACGCCTCTGTGATTCGACTAATACTCCCAGCCACTGGCCGAACTGTAACTGGTGTGACGGTAATGGCGATGTACATACCCACTCCCCCGGAGATTCAAGCGGTCCTGGCTCTGACAACGAATTCCTGGACCTGCCTCGACGGCTAAAGCGCGTGTACAGGAGAACAGTAATCGAATTTTCCGTAGACGTGACCAATTCTACTACATTGCCCTCCACAATGACGAATAGCAAAATCTCCTATCCAACGGACATACCTGGCCCAGATGCTGTGGAAGCGACCCTGACCTCGCCCGACGATCCAGCCACTTCGACTTATTCAAACACCAATCCTCCAACAGAAACCCCCAACCAAAAAACATCTGCCAACCATCCATCCCCTACCAGAACCTCCAAACCCTCCTGCACGCCCTCACCTACGACGCATATGGCGCCGAGTGCGAGTAAGTATGGCTTAAGTCCATCGTAACATTTTTATTAACATAGAGGTTAGCGTGGACAGCATGCCCATACGTTGTTCGTGATGGTGAAGTCAATCCTGATGTGCGGACACTCAATGGGCCGGGTGCAATCAACAGCATGTCGCAGGCCGTTATTTATAACGGAGTCGCGCACGCTCTTACCCAATCCTCAGAATATTCGCAAAACGCTGCGCGTTTTATCGAAACATTCTTTCTTAGCCCGGAAACAAGGGTGAATCCAAATATGGACTATGGCCAGGTTGTACGTGGCCCTGGTCCCAACGGGAGTACCGGAACTTTTACTGGTATTTTGGATCTGAGAGGAATGGTAAAGGTTGCGAACAGCATAATGATTTTGCGAGCGTTGAACAGTTCAGACTGGCCCAATGCAAAAGATAATTTAATGAGACATTGGATATCTCAGTACTCCGGTTGGTTGACCACCAGCCAAATCGGCAAAGTGGCTGCCTCGCGTCCGAAGTATGCCCCTTTTATGATTTTGTCTCCAAATCACGCTGACCAAATTCACAGCAACCACGCTTCTTTTTATGCTGCTCAGAGGGCTGCTCTGCAATTATTAACTGGTGATCAAGATGGCGCTACCAATACTCTACTTAATTTCTTTAAAACGACTTTCGGCGATCAATTAGCGTCATCCGGAGAGCAGCCGTTTGAAGCTACGCGTACGCGTCCGTTCCATTACCGGTGTTTCAACCTCGAGGCATTAATTGTGAGTACCTTTACTACCGATTTACCAATACAAATGTTGGCTTCAACGATAGGTGTCGGCCAAAATAGGCGACGAACTTATGCTGGATCTTTGGAGCGCCAAGTCTAAATACGGTGCAACCATTCAGACTGCGCTCGACTATGCCATGTCTGTTGATCCTAAGAAAGAAGACATCACAGAGATAATACCCCACGTACTAGCCGTCATGGCAGCATACGGCGATCCCCACGGCAAATACGCAGCTTTTCTGGAAAGGGTGGGAAAGTACGAAAACAAAGCATCCTGGTTATATGATCAGCCTGGAGGTGTCCGCCAAACAAGAGGAAGGCAAAAGACTCGGAGCGTTGACGAGGTAACGAGAAATATTAAATTTGAGTGCCCGGATGTTTTCTCAGACGTGGAGGTGGTCGAGTTGGACGATGGTGTTTTTGTGAGCTGCGATGAGCTGAAGCCATTCTACGCGGCTACGGTTACCGTAGATACAAATAAGGCAATGCTGTAAACATGTCCAACAGCGCAGCCTTACCTTTCCCCACGTTTCTCTCATGGCTGATCCCGCCGCCGGCTCTACGGACAGATCTGTGCAAGTAAAACTGGTCCTTCTAGGTCTGTTTGTCTCTCTTTCTCCTTTTCTTTACCCACTTTTTTACCCGGTAACTGTAGGCGAAGCCGCCGTGGGCAAATCCTCCGTAGTGTTACGCTTTGTACTACTGCTCTGTTTATCTGCCATCTTTTGTCCTAATTCACCGCCCCATAGGTCAATAACGAGTTCCAACCAAACAAAGAACCTACTATCGGTGCTGCATTCCTGACACAGAAGTGTCGACTCGAAGACCGTGTGCTCCGCTATGAGATTTGGGACACAGCAGGACAAGAGCGTTTCCACTCTTTGGCAGTATGTTCCTCGCATTCACTCTCATTCTTGTCTCTCAATATCACATTAAGCCCATGTACTATCGCAATGCGCAAGCAGCAGTTGTTGTATATGATGTAACCAAGGCTTCCAGCCTCGAGAAAGCCAAGTCCTGGGTCAAAGAACTCCAGCGACAAGCGAATCCGAACATTGTAATTGCCTTGGCGGGAAACAAAGTCGACCTTGTACAGCCTGCAGTACCGTCATCTGACGCCTCCGCGTCTTCGGAATCAGACGGTGAGGCCGATGATGCCACGGCTACGCCGGGCGAAACCCCATCACCGGAAGGAGAGTCAGAGACACTTAGGCAGGTCCCACGAGAGGAAGCACAAGCATATGCTACCGAGGCAGGCTTGTTGTTCTTCGAGACTAGCGCCAAGACAGGCGAGAACATTGTTGAATTGTTTACAGAGATTGGTGAGTGATTAGAAACATAATTCACTCATGTCTAGCTAAGCATGCGACAGCCAAGACGATCCCAATTGAGCATATATTGGCTGCGTCAAAGGGTGGGTCCAATCGCCCGGGGGGTTCCCGTGCAGGTGGTGCTAGGCAGGATAATGTTAATCTGGAAGAGAATTCTGCCAAACCGAAGGGCGTTTGCGGTTGCTGAAATGAATCTTCTTAATATTACTATGTTACTTCACGACGTTCCTATACGCACGAGGACCTGGTGTTTGGGGCCTGTTATTTCATCCAGGCCCATTGCTGACATACATCATATCCGGTTATAATCTTTCCTCTAGAATACAAATGACAGATCGCTATG
>QFEO01006208.1:0-10314 GCA_003316615.1 Amanita pseudoporphyria | reverse complement strand
GTACGAAGCGGGTGTGCACAACCACGTTCGGACCATCAAGATTTGTTGCCATTCGAACAGCCGAGCCTAAAACTTTTGGCTTGTTCTCCCCTAATGCGTCTATGGCTTTGTACAGGTCTTTCTCAACACCTAGGCCATTTTGTACGATGATATAGATCGGCTGGTTGTACTTGTCCGCATATGGTGCCCGAAGCAGAGGTGCAAGTACATCTGGTGTTTTTATGACTTCAGGTACCGCTTTGGTCACAAGGAAAACATGAGAGTATTCCCTATCAGCGGCTTCTCCTACAGAACTGCACACTTGGCAACATTTTAATATGCAGCAATGTTCTATTGGAAATGGAGCCCACAGCGATCAGGTTTCCAGCCTTGGACCTCGCCGTATTTGTAGCTGCGATAAGTCATCCCTTTATCTGCAGCCTAAAGCATCAGAATCACACTGTCGAGTTGAAGCAGTATGAGCTCACCCTTGACTATCCCATAGTTACTTCTGGCAACGACTGTCAGCCTTGCCATCCTACTCCTCTTCAAAACATGAGAGACTGAATGATTATGAGGTTAGTACAGCTGTGTTATGACATGGTATTCCTTACATATTGCACCAACTGCGCCGAAACCGACAAGCAGAACCTCTTTCATCTCAAAAACTTGCTGGAAATGCTTAGAGCTGTGTCGTTTGCTCTTACAAGCGCATATCAGTACATCAAGGTTAACCCTGGTGAGAAATAGTTCGCGTGGAATCGGCTCTCACACCCGTGTGGGTGATTGCGGTGACATCGCAAGGGATGCCGATGAGTAACAGGCTTTGTAGCAGTAGTAAAAGAACAAGCACTGGCAAGTGCTGGAGAAAGTAGGTCAACCGTTAGTCTCCGAAGTGGCATACTGATGGTCAGAAGCCTCATCAGCGTTGTTATACATGGCCTTGATAATGATTCTGACTTCCCATCACATAATAATGATATATTAAACGTGGGCATGGACCGTCAGAATAATAATTCGCAGCGTCTTGCGTAAGTAGTCTTGTTTATTTATCGACATACATTCTGAAAAGTTTTACTTGTACATCCGGTAGATTCTTCCGGCATTGAGTGCCTCCATCGGTGCATCATACCAGGTCCCTTATAGCCTTATCTTCTTCGAACGACCTCTTTACCTACAATTGACGTCGATCAACAAGCAAATTAGTTTAAATCTCCATCATATTTTACCTCGTCAAAGAACTTGTCGTCAAGAAGCACTCTGATGCCAGTACCCGCAAGTGCTTTTGACACTCTCAAGCAAGCATCATGCGCAGCTTCTGTGGCTGCAGCATCTCGGAACGCTCTTGTGTGGTTGCCTCCGTTGACAACAGTCGGAATAGCTGCTCAACACATTACATACAATCAAAAATTGAACGGGATGGACAGACCAAAACCGGGATGCAATGACGGTAATGCTTTCATTAATGACATTCAGCGACAATGAAATCAGATATGCCATGATCATTACCATAAGTGACGTTTCCCTGCAGGAATGTCAGGTTACTGTCAATGACAGAATATCAACGAACTAACGAAGTCTGTCGATGCTTCTCGAATCCCCCATATGTAATCGATATCCCCGTACTTGTTCAACGTGATGTTCGCAACTTCCGCTCCTGTTTATGTACTGTCAGTATAATTGTATTGGACAGGTGCCTCTAGGGGCATACCCAGTGCTTTATTCTGACGAATGTCAGACATGATCATACTTTGAGGTTCTACTTTCAATTCGCAGCCCGTGGCAAGTGCTGCCGCTCTGGCAATTCTTTCAGTCGTTTATAAATGGACGCGCAGGCAAGAGACTCACCTGAAGCAAGGGACCACTCGCTCGACGGTTTGCAGCATTTCGGCCTTGGTAGGAGCGCGCACATAGTAACTAGTGGTAATGGTCAAAGCATGATTGTGATCATCAAATGATATTAGCCTTACTACATCTTTGAATAATCCGGGATAACTGCGAAAAGATGGATTATAATGCTGCTATGAGGTAGCGTTTTGCCTACTGCCAGGCACCCAGTCTTTCCCTTCAATAATACCGTGCACACGATGCGTTGGTCGCAGTTGTTGACGAAGGGCAGAAATATTGTTATAAGCCAAAACAGCCGCATCTAGGCTATTCTTGCCTTCCCAAGGGGATAGGGCAGCATGGGCTCTATTCTGATATAAGGGATATGTCTGTGAAACGAGCGATCTGTGAAACGTACGTGTGTCCGAAAAATTCCACCTGAATCCGTTGGAGTGCGAGGCTGCCCGAAAGGCTTACTGATCCTTTTGGTCCCGGAGCAGGGTGACACCTGACATGATTTACATTAGCAATGGATGGGAAGAAAAGAATGCACGTATACATTAAGCAAATATCCATATCCACATAAGCGCCCTTGTCAAGCAATATCACTTTTCCGGCACCTCCCTCTTCCGCTTAGGTAGCACAATAAGATCATATTTTAAAAGACCAGTCAGAACAAGTGCGAACCTGGAGTTCCAAGAAGCGAAATCTTTCCGGATATATTGAATTGCTGAAGCGCGGCCTTGAGCGCCAAGGCAACTGCGACGCCTGGTTCGAGATAATGATCCACTGTCAACGAATTTTAACAATATGGGATCATACCAGCGATAGCAATCAAATTATGGCCGCAAGCGTGGCCAACACCTTCGAGCGCGTCCATCTATATCAATCGAAATTAGGCCAAGCACCAACTACAATTAGGCTTGGATCCGACCTCTGAATTGAGACCAATAGTCCTACCACCTGTACCATGAGAGAAGGTTGCACGCCAAGCAGTTTCTAGATGGAATTTCCCCTCGACATCGAACCCATGCTTCGCCATGAACGTTGTGAGAACATCGTGTGCATAGCTATAAAGTAATTGATGTGCATATTTATTACACTATCGTGACGAAGGCATACTATTCTTCATATTTTAATTCAGGGTGGCCTATATGCCTAACTTTGAGTTGTTGATATCTATGACCTATACTCGTACATACTGTGTATATTCAGGCTTAATTCTCGTAATTCTTGACTGTATTCTTCAATGGTTTTGTCTATGAAATCGAGAATGTCCGGCCTAAACAATTCAGAAGAACCAGGTTTTGCTGGAGATGGACTTGATATGTCCTCCGGACGCCAGACGGTGGACGACATGGTGTCAGTTGTCCAAGATCACAGATGGTTTCCCAAGATAATCAATCGGATCGCTGGTTGGAACCGGCATTCAAACTACTCATCGGACATATTCAACGACGATCGAAGATCAGTTAAAGGGCCTACGCTACTTCTGGAAAAGTAGAAAGCTCTCGCCTTCTGCGGTTGGGAAAATGTAGCGGACAATGAGCATGGGAAGAGATTCATAGTTGAGTGCAGGGGTGGTTATCGGAGAATACCAACAATGGTTCCATGCACACGCAAACACCACTCAAGGCCGCATATCCCGTGGTTATTGTGCACGGCGCGAAGACAACTCTCTGTCGTTAACTTTGTTTACACTCACTAATAATAACCGGTGGAGCCCGCTATATCACATTTCTCATTAAAAACATGCCTACTCCGCAAAGAGGGTAAATGGTGTATCTTATGAAACCGTAAGTCTTTGACACGCGATGGCTATGGTGAGTGAACGTTGAGGTCTCGACTTTGACCTTCCACCATATAATAAGTTGCTAAATGATAGAGGTAAGAATGCGAACTGTTAGAAAAAGATCTACAGTTTCTCATGCCGACCTAGTAAGAATTTATTTTGTAGTTATTGACGCACGTTCGACAAGGTTTATAAGTACATCCAATTATTATTTTTGATCCGATCGCACATATCATACTATGTTCCTGGTAGCCTTATCTTCTTCAAACGTCCTCTTCACCTGCAATTGACGTCGATCAACGAGTAAATTAGTTTAAGTGTCTATATTTTACCTCGTCAAAGAACTTGTCGTCAAGAAGCACTCTGATGCCAGTACCCGCAAGTGCTTTTGATACTCTCAAACAAGCATCATGCGCAGCTTCTGTGGCTGCAGCATCTCGGAACGCTCTTGTGTGGTTGCCTCCGTTGACAACAGTTGGAATGGCTGTATAACACATTATATATTATATACAATGTCAAAATCAAAATGGGTAGCACGCACCAAAACTGGGGTGCAAAGATGGCAATGCTTTCGTCAATGGAATTCAGCGAAAGTGGAATAGATATGTTATGGTCATTACCGTAAGTGACGTTGCCCTGCGGAAATGTCAAACCACCGTCAATGATAGAATATAAATAGACGGACAATGTCTGTTGATCCTTCTCGGATTCCCCAGACGTAATCGATATCGCCATACTTGTTCAGCGTGATGTTCGCAACTTCTGCTCCTATTTATATGTAGTCAGTATAAATTTGATTAGTGGATGCTTCAATGGACATACCTAGTGCTTCATTCTGACGAATATCATACATGATCATACTTTGAGGTTCTAATTTTAATTCACACCCTGTAGCAAGTGCAGCCGCTCTGGTTCGATCGTTCGGTCGTTTATATGCAAATGCACAGCCAAGAGACTTACTTGAAGCAAGGGACCACTCGTTCAGCGGTTTGTAGCATTTCTGCCCTAGTAGGGGCTCGCACATAGTAACTAGCAGTAATAGTCAAGGCATGATTGTGATCGGCGAACGATATAAACCTTACTACATCTTTGAGTAATCGGGAATGACTACGGAAAGAATTGTTTATAACGTCGCTACGAGGCAAGGCAAGATATTGCTTACTATTAGGTGCCCAGTCTTTTCCTTCAATGATACCATGTATACGATGTGTTGGCCGCAGTTGTTGACGAAGGGCAGAGATATTATTGTAAGCCAGAACAGCTGCGTCCAAACTATTCTTGCCTTCCCAAGGGGATAGGCCAGCATGGGCCCTATTCTGAAATAAGGGACATGTCTGAAACGAGTGATCTGTGAAACATACGTGTGTCCGAAAAATTCCGCCTTAATCTGTTCGAGGGCGAGGCTACCCGAAAGGCTCACTGATCCTTTTGGTCCCGGAGTAGGGTGGCACCTAACACGTTTTGCATTAAGGATGGATGGGAAGAAAAGAGCGCACGCATACATTAAGCAAATATCCATATCCACGTAAGCGCCCTTGTCAAGTAGTATCACTTTTCCAGCACCTCCCTCTTCCGCTAAGGTGGCGCAATAAGATTGTGTTCTGAAAGTCCTGTCAGAATGAGTGCGAACCTGGAGTTCCAATAAGCGAAATCTTTCCGGATATATTGAATTGTTGAAGCGCGGCCTTGAGCGCCAAGGCAACTGCGACACCTGACCCGAGATAATGATCCACTGTCAACGAACCGTAGCAATATGGGATCATACCAGCGATAGCAATCAAATTGTGACCACAAGCGTGGCCAACACCTTCGAGCGCGTCCATCTGTATCAATCGAAATTAGGCCAAGCACCAACTACAATTAGGCTTGGATTTGACCTCTGAATTAAGACCAACAGTCCTACCACCTGTACCATGAGAGAAGGTTGCACGCCAAGCGGTTTCTAAATGGAATTTTCTCTCGACATTGAACCCATGCTTCGCCATGAACGCTGTGAGAACATCATGTGTATAACTATCGTTGTGATTGATGTGTATAATAATCGTGGTGAAAGACATACTGTTCCTGAAAACTTAGTTCTGGGTGGCCTGTAAATGTCTGATTTTGAATGGGTATTTTTTGTTGGGCCGTACCTATACATACTATGTATATCTAGACTCAATTCTCGTAATTCTTGACTGTATTCCTCGATGGTCTTGTCTATGAAATCGAGAATGTCCGGCCTAAACAGTTCAGAAGAACCAGGTTTTGCCGGAGATGGGTTTGATGTGTCCTCCGGACGCCAGAAGATGGACGACATGAATGTTAGTTGTCCAAGGCACTGATCACCAGATGGTTTCTTAAGATAATCAATCGGGTCGGCGATTGGAACCGGCGTTCAAACTATCAATGGTCACCGAAGACCAGTTAAAAGCCTTCGTTGCCCGACAGAGGCTCCTTCTAGCTGAGGAGCGCGAAGCAGAAATATCGAGGAGCTCTCTTCTTCTGTCCAACTGTGGTCCAAAGCTACTCGAACAAAAGGGCCTTTCATTAGGTGGTCTCGCCGTCGTTAGCATCAATATTGGTCTTGGAGGCAAAACGTATGCTACGTTCAATTTTGGAAAGACTGTTGCACCTGATATAGAACAAGCATAGGCTAGTTGAGCTAGACAGGCCAACTGCATATCACACTAAGGCATTATTTCCTCCGCATAGTTTTAGGTGCGTCGTAGTTCACTTCTTTCGAGGCCGAAACATATGTATGTCGCAGACCCGGGGACTTGGCAAGAATAGAACCACACGTATCATCAAATGTATCTTCAAAAAAGACACCTTCGACAACGTCAGACACAAAGGCAGGGCAGGCGGAGGGTGTTGTATATAAGGTACCGATCGCGTGAATAAATCGTTCTGCATCTCACAAAAGGCCAGGTTTCTGATACACGTATAGTGATAGCCGTAGACCAGTCAGATTCAAGTACGGATGAACTCGATCTACCTGAACGATGTCGAGTCGTCAAACTGGCCAACAGCGTAACCTATGATAGGTATGTACATTTTTTGTAAGATATCTCAAGATTAATCTGCGATTGCAGAATGGACGATGCTATGGATCGTCTTGAGAAACGAATAAACAGTCAAGTATGTGTGTTTTCTGTAATCAAATTGATAAATACCAACTTCTTAAGGATACCCGTGCCTCTCCAGGTCAGCTTCGCCTGATGCAAGTTCTGCTGGGAATCGCTCCGCCTTCAACCAAAGTCCCAGTGACAGACTTACAATTCTTCGACCCATCACTAAATGCTAGCCAGAAAGAAGCGGTGCGATTCTCGCTCGAGTCACCAGAAGTAGCATGCATACATGGGCCACCAGGTAGAGTATTGACACGTAAACGCCTTTTTTTGATCTAAATACCGCTAGGAACCGGGAAAACGCACACACTTATTGAGATAATTCGACAGTTAACATCAATTACACCCTCTAATACCAAATCATTACGGCTTCTAGTTTGTGGCGCATCAAACCTTTCGGTGGATAATATCCTTGAGAGGCTATTGGCTTTGCCTTCGAGCGAGAAAGGGCAAAAGCTCAAAGTTACCCGGATAGGGCATCCAGCTCGAGTGATGGCACGCGAAAGTATACTTGATTCTACACTAGAAGTCCAGGCTTCCAGGACAGACCAGGTTGTTATTTTTAACCTTCTCCTTTGTGAAAGACTAATTATTTTTCGAGGCTGCATTGGCTAAAGATGTCAAAAGTGAGCTTGAAGAGACTTTAGCTGTTTTGTCTGGGAAGGGGAAGGGTGCAAAGGGCAAAAAACCCAGAGGAACTGAACGGAAGAAAATGTGGGAAGATGTCAAAGCCCTGAGGAAGGAGTGCGTCGTGTTGCACATGCTATTCATCTACCTCATTAGATTAACATAGGTACCGCCAACGGGAAGGTGGCGTCGTCAAATCCGTGCTCAGCGAAGCCCAAGTACGCATATAGCCGCTCATCCCTATCACTTGACTGCAACTATAGATAGGTCGTCCTCGCTACATGCCATTCCTCTGGAGGAAGACAGCTACAACACCTCGAGTTTGACGTTGTTATCATTGACGAAGCTACCCAAGCATTAGAGGCAGTAAGTCCTTTTCTATACAACGAATAAGATTTACTAATTAATATCAAGGTATGCTGGATCCCGATATTTAAAGCCAAGAAACTAATACTCGCTGGTGATCCAATGCAACTACCTCCAACTATATTGTCTCTTAACAGGAATGATGGGAAAACGAAGGGGCCAAAAGAGCAGGGCCAAAAACTCGTTAAGGAACCAGCGATGTTCGATAAGAAAGGCACTAAGGCGTCGACATCCAAAGAAGTTGAATCCATCATAACGAGTAGAGAAGGAAATGAGAATGACAACCAGTCCTCTGACTCTAATTCTGAGGATGATGATGTCGACGAGATCGCTAAGCAGGTTTCTTCATCAGACAACGACCAGATAAAGACCGTTAAAAATCCCCTCCTACGTCCACCGAAGACACTGGAGACAACGCTTTTTGATCGCCTTGAGAAAATGTATGGGCCGGGTATCAAGAGAATGCTAAAAATCCAATATCGGCAAGTTTTTCTGCAGTTGGCCTAAGATTAAATGAAACAAGTAATTTATATATATATCAGTATGCATAAACAGATCTGCACCTTTCCGTCCAAGACACTCTACTCTTCGCGTCTAAAATCGCACGAGTCCATAGCAAGCCATTTACTGGCAGATTTGCCCACCATCCGAGCACTGGCGATATCGGGCCAAATACTGGATGAAGAAGAATCTAAAGAGGTGTTGGGCACACCAGTCGTCTTCTTCGATACCGCTGGATGTGAATACTTTGAACGGCAGGAAACAGATGCAGATGGCGACGAGGGAAGCAAATGTAACGAAAACGAAGCATTGGTCGTGAAGAGTTGGGTTGAGCGGCTTGTAAGATGGATGCCCGTTTGACATTTACACGGAAGCTGACGAGATGTTTAGATTAGTGTCGGGATTAACCCCGAGCAGATTGCTGTTATAACGCCGTATGCATGATATTTCCCCACTTTGGTTGCTTGGTGCTGATTTACTTTGTTAAGATACCAAGCCCAGGTGACGTTGCTGACTTCGATGCTCCGGTCGACGCTTGGGCCAAACCTGGAGATCGGAACGGTTGATGGAATGCAAGGCCGGGAGAAAGAAGCGGTTGTGATTAGTCTTGTCAGAAGCAATGAGTCGGTTCGTCTTTTATTCTTTGTTCACAGGAATTATCTGCCACAATCGTTTCTAGAGGGAAGTAGGTTTTTTGAAGGAGAAGAGACGTTTGAATGGTAAGTTGGCTTTGAGTAAGGGACGCGCATGTTGACAAGCCACATCACTTGTACCAGTTGCAATGACGAGGGCTAGGCGGCACCTCGTAAGTTTCGCTAATTCGTCATGAATCGGTTGATAACTCACTCTGGTTTGGCAGTGTGTTGTTGGCGATTCATCAACTATCCGTCACGGAGGAAAGTATCTCAAAAACTGGATGGCTTGGCTGGAAGAAAACGCGGATGTACGATATGCAGGCTTGGAATGAGTGAATATTTGCAACGACTGGTAGTACAATGAGTGACGAAGCACATGCGCATGATGGTGACAAGTGCATAAATAAAATACATCCTACGCCCACCCTGATCGTCCAGATGACCAGAGTTACAGGTCTTTGATAAATAAACGGAAAGGAAAGTAATTAGGTCAGTACCAGCAGCGAGAGCAAAATCAGTATTCATCAGGATCGATCACAGAAGCGTATTCCGAGACTGAGCCATCATCTTCGTATTCTTGCACTACTTCCTTCATGGCGTAACGCATGATTGGAGTTATTGGAACCAATTTGGGGCCCACGACTTCAAGCAGCTCCTCTTCATCGTCATAATATGGACCTCCGATCTCATTATCAGGCACAGCAATCATTTCCTCGTCGTCGACATCTTCAACATGAGGGATGGGGACGCCCATTGGGGTGGTACTCTGGTCGACGCCCAAGTCAATGGCAGTCCCACTGCTTTCGCCACCAAAGTTGCCTTCGCGATATCCGGGCGGATTGCTTCGGGTTCTTGTCTCCACGCCCTCTTTCGTAACGGGCTCTGTCCAGCGGAGGCCCAACACCCGTCCCTTGACCATGGCATCAACAGCACGGACACCCATTTCGCGGCAGAGCAAGAAATAGGGCAAATAGGGCGCCTCTTCCGGGCCTTGCACAGTGCCAGCCTGACTACCGCGACCAGATCTTCCTGCGAGTCTACTCATTACTTTGAGCAGTTGCATGGCGTTAAAGTCCGCGGAATAATATCCCGCTACCATTGCTGTGACTCGGTCGTCCGACAACCCTACCGCAGTGAGGGCCCCATCGGGAGAACCAGGAGGAACCATTGGTCCGAGGGTGCTTGGAGTATAGGTCCTAAAGCTCGCGGGCCCCAAGTTCGGATGGAGCAAGCTAGGGTTGTTCACATGGCTAGAAGAGCTAGCTCCAGCCGGATTGGTCTGCGGCTGCGGGGCCTCTGATTGAGACGAGTGAATGATGTGAAGGTTCAATAGAGCGTGGGCTTGAAGAAAATGTGACGATTGTTTCACTATTATGGGAAGTCAGTTGACTCACGGACTATCAGGTGTTCAGGACTTACCGTCAAGCGTACCGTTAGAGTTAACTGCGAAGAGAAATCAGGGGAAGATAGGGAATGC
>QFEO01006148.1:0-16318 GCA_003316615.1 Amanita pseudoporphyria | reverse complement strand
GAGACCATGGTATGCATTTCGGTTGTAATATCATGGTTGGCATCTAACGATCATATTTTATCGCAGGCCAGACTACAGTGTTAACCTGGCCACCTACGTTTCCAGAAGGCGAAAATGAGACAAGAACCAGGGCAATCCCATCATTTCTTCTAGATGACTCTTCCATTCTAGAGACTGGGCAACAAACTCGACCCCAATCTCCTCCATCCGACTCCCAGTCCGTCTCTTATTCGCGATCAAAGTTCGACCTTTCGCGTTCTATTGCACATTTCCCTTCTTTCCGCTTCAACCCAAATACCCTGTCTTCCCTTTCTCTGCTTACAAAAGTACCACAAAAAATAAATCTGCTGCTTGCTGTGTTGGAGGTAGACGGACCAGATATGGTGAAAATCAAGAATGGTCCAGACGCAGGGAAAGAAGTAGCAGTCTTGAGAATGATTATAGGCAATGAAGAGGGTCGTGTTGGCAAGCTCACAGCTTGGAGGGAGGTAGCTGAGATATGGGGTGGTAATGTGGGGGGTGCTATAGCTGTAAGAAGAGGGGATGTAGCGTTGATCGAGAGTATGCTCCTCTCTTTCCTTCCATTCAAATTCTGATCTTATTTGAACGGAACACAGATGTAAATGGTTCAAGAGACGCACAAACATCGCCATCGCTGACGGCATCACCATATCTTAGTTCAAAGTTGACGGTCTGTTATCGCACATTACCCCGCGAGGATGGGGATCAAAAATTTAGGCCTGATCTGAGGCTAGGAGCGAGTGATGTGGCAGTAAGAAAGGTTGCAGGCGTTGTGAAGTGGTTCGAGAGGATGGCAGGGCTGCAGTGACAACGGCGACAACAGGAAACAGTGTTCCCTTAAAATTTCTGTTCAAAAGCTACTTTCGATCATATTTGCAGACACTAATGGACGATGGGCTAGTAACTGGATGACATATAATATAGCAGGTTCCGTTTTTTTCGCAATATCGTCTACTTGAGCAATTGCGCACGTACATGAGTCAGAGTCAGTGGCCAATATGCCCAAAGAACAAAGGACGTCAATTACTACGGAAGGACAAGATCGATGGCCATTTTGTCACAGGGAATAATCGCATAAAGAGTAAATAGTCGTTCGCAGATCAAAACTTTTTCGGTCCACCAGTTTGCCCAAGGTACCCGCTGGCCAACATGAAAGATAAGATCGTTGGCATCAAATTAATAGTACCTGCGGTCATCGTACCTCCTATCGCGATCATAATCGCGGTGGCGGTCACGATCACCCCTGTCATAGTCCCTATAGCGGTCATAGTCACGCCCGCCACCACCACTGCCGCCGCCACGGTGGTCGTCGTAACGTCCTCCCCGACTGTGTCTTCTGTCGTCATAGTCGCGGGAGTAGCGACTATCGTAGGGCCTGGGGTCATAGGGACGTTCGTCTACTTCGCTCATCAATACAACGAATTAAGTCGAATAATGAGGCATACAATCGTTCCTCTTAGGTGGCCCATAGTAGCGACCAGGGGTCGGAGTCCTTGCACGACCACGACGAGCCTGAAAACATATTGCTAAATAGATGGATGCCCTACAATTAACCACAGACCTTATCCACTGTAAGAATTTTTCCCATCAATTCTGCACCATTAAGGGCGGCAATAGCGGCATCAGCCTCTTCCGCAGATTCCATAGTCACGAACCCAAACCCGCGGGACTCGCGCGTATGTGGATCATACATAACGCTTGCTTTCTTCACCTGTCACTACACGTTAGCACTAGTTTGCCTTTTTTAGCCTTTACAAACGCACCCGCCCGACTTTTGTAAATGCTGCCTCAAGGTCACGAGTGTCGACCTTGTGACTGAGACCTGAGACGTGAAGGTTGTTCCCGGGATTTTGGTTGCTGTCGTCATTGAGACCAGTTAGTAATACTTCGATGACGGTGGCTGGAAGGCTCGCATAGTGCCCGCCATAAGAATAGGATACTGACCCCCTCTCGCCATCCCGGCCGATAGGACTCCTGCTCCTGCTCGACCTCTGAGGCCGCTCACCGCGATCCCTTATAGGCGAGCGCCCATTGTGATTGTTGTTCCAATTTTGGTCATCCGTGACCATAGCGGCTCCATTATTAAGGGCGGCTTCATGAGTCGGAATACTGATACCACTGTTTGTGGGTGCTATATCTTGCGTTTGCCAGGCTGGTGAAGAGGTGGGGGAAAGCGAAACGTCAGGTCGATTGTCATGAGCGAAGGGGGATCAGACTTTAGTGAAATGCAAGTGTTTTGCGTGAACGGGATAGAGAGTAGGGAATGCCGTTGTAACGACGAGAAGTTGGGAGGTAGAGGAGTGGTACTGCCCCGTACAATTTGCTGGGCACCGTTCAATGAAGAACATCCTTTTTTTTTTTTGCAAAATGTACGGCGGTCTGAGACATTAACTCGAGCCGCGCAACGGTAATATGTTGGCCGTTAGCCAACAGAGAAAAGAAGACTGAAGTGAGGGAACTGAAGAAGCACTGAAGAAGCGAGAACGAATGGCTGGACAGGATTGGCGACAATTCCAGGACTGCCGGTGACCAGAAAGAAAAAGGGCCGGAGCTCGTCGTCGTCGTTGTGCTGATGCTGAGAACGTACCGTCATCCATGGTTACAGCCTTCTTGTGGTGGATGTTGAAGCTTGAAGGTTGAGAAACGGAGCCAACGTGCGCTATTTGGATGCGGCTTGCAAAATAAACAGAGCCAAGCACGAAGCTGACTCAGACACACAGTACTAAAGCTGTGAGACTGACTAGTACTGAGTACTGACTTCTGCAGAATTGCCAGTCCTTACCAGAGAAGATCCGCGCTCATTAACTTCGACGAAAACCATCATAGGTTGTATTGAATTCAGATTAAAGATTGAACTTCATATGTATCCTGTAGCATACCAGAAAACTTATGGCTGTGAACTCATCTAGCGTATCTATAAAAAAATCCAGGTCTCTCTGTGATTGCAGGTAAATGTTCGTTCCATAACTACGAGCACAGCTCCAACCTTCGCTCACCAGAGGCGATAGCAAAAATGCGGCGCTCAACTCAACAGGAACATCGCAAACTCATATCTCCGTTATCCCACCGCCGCCAAAACGACGACGAGAGGCAGAGAGTGACAAGTCGCTATCCATCTTCCATGAACGTAACAGGCATCAAATGAAGAGTGGCATTTGGCGCCTTGACTATGTCCATGGGTTAAATCGGCGCGAAAGAAGTTACGTGTAGAGTGGTTGTCCAGATATTGCATATTGAACAAGAAGAGAAAAAACGAGACGGAAAAATAAGTCGCTTTACAAAACGGTATCTTTATCATTTTTCCCACGCAGGTCATCAGTTATGAACTACGGCGAGATTGGCTTACTGTCAATATACGCTAAGCGTATGCACCCAAACTGTCCTACCTTCGGCATGAGAAAGTTGATCACCTCGTCATCCATGTTGTTCCCATGTTGACCCCAAGCTTCAGCAAAGTACTTATTGCGTCCGACCTTTGGGCGTGTGCAGCAACTTTGACCCCACACGTGCAGTGTCGATCATTTGCTTTCAATTCCTTGTTTGAGTATGTTAAGCGAATTGGGTTACATTCCCGAACGCGCGCTGTAATCTGTTAAGGCAAGTCATACCTACGATACTTCTGACCGCACTGGCATAAATCTGTATTTTACTCACAGAAAACGGGTAAAATAACAGCAAGGTACTCTTACCTTAAGTTAATCGGCACCCTACCCCGCACAGCGCGAGCACGAATACAGGCGTCCTTAACATCAGCAATTCCCGCTCCAGTTATCCCTTGAGCATCCTCAACGGAGAGATAGAGCTCATTTTTGAGCCCTTGCAATCAATCGATATGAAGATTACAAACCAAATAAAGGTTCCTCATACCATAACTCCCTGTCGAGATAGTGGCCCAATTCGCATGGTAATAGACTGTGAATGACAAGTTTTCGTATAGGTGCATCGCTAGCGAGACATTTTCACAATGTTATATCAGCATCGAGTGCTCCTTCGGTTCCTAGGTCCCTGCCATTTAATGTGTTACTATGAATAACGACGATGCAGTGATGTGATTGCCAGCCTGACAGCTGTTGTGGATCCAGCCTGTAACGTGCACACCATTCGTAATGTTCCCTCCGGCAGAATTTCTTTTGTAATTTAATCGCCACGGGTTGTATGAACGGAGAAACACTTTTCATGATTCTTTGGTAGATAGTTATCAGTAGCTAAGATACATACTGTGAACATGGGTGTAGGGAGCACGACAGGATGTCGCAAATCATTGTCGTCTGTCATTGAACCGTCCGACAGATGTTCTCGTGTCGTGTGATGCATACAATGGCGCGCTGATATCCCAGATGTCCAATTTGACTCTTCTTTTCCTATCTGTAGTGATAACCTGATCTAGGACGAGAACGCACTGAAATGAATCGAACAGCCGTCCAGCTAGAATACGGTAGTATTGCGCTCTGTTACAGTTTTGGCGAAATGGGAACTCGGGTCGATTAGCCATCGTCCGGGTAAAGTCTTTTCGTAGGGTCAGCCCTTCTCGGCAAACATATCATACATATCTTTGACATGTGAACGGTACGATTTAAACATTTTTGCTAGTGCTAGTAATATAGTACTGAGGCAGACAGAACGAATGCAAGATAGTGAGCGAATGTACTTGATGGAGGGTAGTAGCAAGTCGGGATGCGATAAGTCAATGGACGCGCTTTTGATAATGCCGGATGCATGAGATCATCGTATATGCAGTAATAGGCGATTTGCAGCGGAAAGGAAGATACTGTATATGCAAAGGATGCGTAGTATAAAATAGCATGGATGAAAACGGAAAGAAAAATATTGTATCGTGATTTAGAGCTGAGGGTACACATACTATGCAAGTGCAGATATTGAGCGAGGGAATCCAGTAATGCTTTGATGAGGTGCTTTTAACATGGCCTGTTTCGCCTTTATGATAGAGATAAAAATTAAAGACACCGAAAAGATTGGATTATGATGTTGCAAACAATTTTCTTGATGTCTAAGATATTTGGAGAGGTTGAGATGCCAGATAAGCGACGATCGAGCGCAAGAAAAACGAGACGAAGATTGAGAGCGCTTTAATAGCCGTAATAAGCACGCTGTAATATAGTTAGTACCATCCTATGGATGACAATGACAGGCCCTACCATCCTATCGCTGCAAGGCACATCATTAACTCTCTATAGATCACAAAACAGAGTAACATACAATAACCATATAACTTTTGAACCAGTCTTGCATCCCCTGAGAGTGACGATATGACCTCGGATGCATTCGTAGAGCAGAGCCCTTTGCTCCTTATCCGCCTGAGGTGCACCTCTAAGAAAATAGGAAACGAGTATATCTTACAGAACTAACCGTCGGCAGCACACTAGCAATCAGCTGGCTTCCAGTCACAGATAGAGCGAGATCTACAATCATAGCTCGCCGAGCACTTCTAGGCCATGAGCTCAAACTTTACAGTAGCGGAAAATCCCACACACCCTTTTGCTGGTTCACACATGCGTTTAATGATCCTGTCTAACGTCCCTTTCCCGCCTTCTTTCAAAGCCTTTGTGATTGATTTAGACCCTTGTTCGTTCGTGGCAAACTCTAGTAAACCCTCCAAGAGATGATCGAGTGTCAGCTTGCGATGCTTTTCGGACCCGTGTTCAAGAACTGAAATGTATGAGTTAGTTCCCTCCATCATATAAATTCGAAATTGCCACATACTATGTTGAATGCAATACGAACCCCACTGGCTCTTAGTGACCTCACTGAAGACGGTCGGACCTTGATTAAGAAGCTCATCGACAATTCCATCTTTTGCTTCGGCTTCAAGATTCTCGAAAGCATGCTGCGGATCCAATTAGGCTATAACGACAAATTACAAAGTTAAATCCGTTACCTGGACAACAAGCGAGCCAGTTTCATGGCAAGCAAGCGAAGCCCATTTTCCTTTGAGTGATTTGTTGACGCTTACAAGAAATTTAGGAAATGCTGAGCAATATTGTCCATGACATACTATGCGAAGATGGGTGGAGCAGGCGGTGTCCATGATAACTCCATTATCTAAAATAGAACCAAAATCTGATTTAGAAGATTTACGAACGCGAAAATACGTGATATCACCTTGCTCCATACGTGTGATGCATGCTTGTTGACTAGCGTCTGAGCGGGGTCTCCAAGCAGAAGCTCTGAAACAATAAGCAATCTGATATCTTCTTCGCAGTCCAGAGCTTTCTGCAAGACGTGACAGCCATAACAGTTGGTCGACAATTCTACAATGCGTCCTCTTGTGAAGGTCAGGACGAGCTTGATAAAATACATTGCAGGATAGCAGACCTCATGCAAGAAACAATTTTCCTTCGCTCCTCTGGAGTAGTCGCAGCTTCGAGACACCGTTGAACCGCCCAATTGCCAAACCTTGAAGGAATTAAATGCGGTCATGAAGATAAAGGGAGTTCTATACCTATGCGCCATCATTTCGAACCCTCGTGCGCATATGGCGTCAACAATTTTTCCTCTTTCCTCTGCATCTGCTACTTTAAGCTTTTGTTGCAAGAAAATAGAAGCCTGTTGGTCAGATGACTTGATGATCCGAGCGACGAAGACGTGATACGGCGGAGATGAAGAGGGATGAAGCAACGAAAGGAAATTGATGGGCTAAACAAAAATATGTGAGATAAAGGCGCATATATGAATAGTATACGCTGACTTCATGAGACGTGGAGGAGTTAGGAGCGGACGCATGCTGATGAAATAGCATAGACGAACGCAAATGGTCGTCGCGGTTGAACTCTTCGAGGTTATAATCAGAAGTTATCTTATCGCTCGAGAGCACCCAGTCAGATTGAGACCGAGCTAGCGCCTGATGTTGCTGGAGCTGAGAGGCTAGGCGCCAATCCATTAAGCTTGGTCTTCGAGAATCAGCTCTACGCGTAGGAGACGAACTGTACAAAGATTGGGAGATAGCGTTGGGCAAAGCATTGAAAGCAGACTGAGGAGCGACAGGAGCCGTCGCGGGGGGCTCTGGGAAAGGTTCGAAAAACTGGAGAGCAGCAGTTGCAGGAAGACAAGTAGATGACTGAGAAAACTGAGAGCGAAAAGGAGTTGTATGCGCGGATAACGGTGATGGATCTTGGGCCCTGTCAACGACGCTTTGTTCGAAAAGCAAAGAGTTCTGAGGCATATAAGAGAGGGACTGCGGAAGGTCATAAGGGTTTTGAAGCTTCACATCAAAAGGCCGGGGAGGCGAAAGATCTGTTGGTGTTAAGAGCGACGATGTTGCTGACGCTGGAGAGAAGTCCGGAGAGTTAGGCGATGTGTCTATGCCCAACGTAATTGCGGGCTTTTTGGTGAACGGATTGGGCGAATTAAGGTTTAAAGTACGAAGGAGTTGTTCAACATGCTAGTTAACACGTCCTTAACAACGGATATGCGTCAAATTTTAAAGTAGCATTTACCGAGCTATCGAAGTCTGGGCTGTTTTTCTTTCTTCCGTCGCCAACGGCGCCGACATCTTTTGGGCGAGCACTGTTCAAATTGCCTGACGGCCCAAAGACGTCCTCCCGGCTGATGAGCGGGACGCCGTTCGGGTTTTTGATCTCCTGTGCCTGAAAAGCTTCAGCATCGCGCTCCACAACAAGTGAAAAAGAGTCGAGGGTTTTAGGCCATGTATTGTCCGACGGTTGGGGCTGAGGTGCCCAAATGGAGGCAGATATTCCACAGGGCTGGCGAGGACGAGGCGGACTGTTGTTATAAAGAGAGAGATACTGGGTATTGTCGCTGGATGGCATTAGGAAAATATCTGTTGAACGTTGTGGTTGAAAGGCAAGAGACGACAGGCGGGAATCAGAATTTATACATGAAGGACTTCTGTGAAATAATTTAGTCACATGCCAGATCGAGGCAATGGCTTCCCAAACTGGGCAAATAAATGACGACGTCGTAGCTCTCCTTCTCCTGTAACATTAGACGTAGGAGAAAACTGGTCTTAAAGGTGTGAAAGTGAACTATATGCGCCTTGGAAAGGCGTTTTCAACTGGTTACAGCAGTATATCAGGTGGAAATGAGCGATGCACAACCACGATAGACAGCGGACAGCGACGCTTCCATCGTCCGGCGTACGTTCAACGTTCAATGGTCTACCACGATAGGCAGCTAATACAAATAAACTTCTTAATGGTTCAAACTCACTGCAAAAATATGTACTCACCTGGTTAATTATCACATTATCACATTATCTAACATTTTGCAAGTCAGCGTCCAATCTAACGGTGTCGTTGGACTTGCCCATCACATGTTCTATACGGGTTTTTTTCGGTAAGACAGCGGGTCATATCCCCATTAATACTCACAGAAGAATAGGCCGAACAAGCCCTCAGGACTTTGGTCGTTCCCTCAACGCCAATCCCCAAAGCATCAACAGTTGTTTCCTGGGCTTGCTGCTCGTATCAGTCCCGCAGAACTAGGACACGATAAGAGAATGAACCAGTCTTGCAAGCATCCGCCATACCCGCGACGGAGGTACTGGATAGTTTGGTCCCACTTTAAAGTCCTTGTCTTGCCGTGTGGCGCCTCTGAGCGCGACCAATCCTTGTATGGTGGGGGGTCGAAAATAGCTACATAGAGCCGATCATGGATCAAGCATCAAAACCATCATTTAGTATTCGTCTGTTATATCGAGACGCTTCTCCCGCGAACCGACCTATACATGAACGACGAATTCCTAAATTCTTTTGACGTATCTTTGCCTTTCGATTTGATAACCAGGCTCGGGGCATGTTGCAACCAGACTTGAAACTATTCTTGGCGGCAAAGTGGATTTAGGAGGGCAATCAACGGTCTCAGAAGGGGGCGAGTGGGGATATCTGATATTAGCAAAGCGCCACACCGAGAATGTCTCCAGCTAAGAAAAGGACAGCGATCTCCACCCTCTGTAGATGTCAGCATTGCATTCAGGGATCTCCTATATATATGACTGCTCACACTGTGCCTTAGACCTAGAATCTGTCCCCAGTTGAAACAGTTTTCCGATCAAAAAACATGCAATACATAAGCTCAAATTAATTCTCGCCGAATACGAATAAATTATTCTCACCAGATCCCAAGTGAATACATCTCGACGTCTGTCACCTTGGCCGAAAACATGCCACCTCTGCTACGGGAATTGACTCGCTATCTTCAGGCCACTGCCCTTTCTTTCATGCGATGCCCGCCCTGCGGCGTCATTTAACGTCCAGCTATATTTTGTTATACGTCGGACACGTTCTGCATTAAGAAATAGTATGCTGACTGATAGCATCCCTGTCAATCATTGATGCTCCCCAAAAGAACTCGCAAAATCCTGGTGCGCGGCAAGCTTACATTCATCAGGCGGTTCTCGTAAGTTTATATGACACAATTTCTCATGTACGATATTGACCTACCACTACAGATAAACACACGAGTTGGCTACGCAAGGCATTCGAGTTGGTTAGGAAGAGTAAGTTGCAAGTGATGTCACCGTTATATACTCAGGCCTAAAGTTGACACCCTCAATAGTCAATGCAAACCATGAAACATTCCTTTTGACGTATCACTATGCACATCAAATGTTCGTAATCCTACTAGTACTCTGTGTCCGTTAACTTACCAAATTATAATAGGTGCCATATGCAAGTTGTCAGGCATGAGAATCATCACAGCGCTCTTCCACGAAGTTGTAAGCTGATGTTTTACATGCACGGTGCAATCTATCAAGTTCAACGTAATGTTATCAGTGCCTCAAGGGGGTGTGTGTCACAGCCTAGGGACCGAGCCATCTCGACTCGGCTGCTATAGAGTAGCACATTATGGTTCTTCAGCGTAAATAGGCAACCTCCATTGGATCAAGAACAACGGGTTCTTTTTGAGCGGAAAGATCGGAGGAATACTAAGCATGAAACAAGGGTGACAGGGGCGTTATGCGCGCTACCAGCAACTTGGTGTCATAACGCAAAACACGTTCAAGGTTTCCAGGGCAAGCTTCTCCCGCAACATAGGTTCTTGGATGATGTGGGCCCTAGGATCTCCACAATGTTACGAAAGTGTAAGTTACATTTACCTGGCTCTGGAATGGTACCAATTAACGTGCACCCTTGTCACCTTGGCAGATGGGCGGATAGTTGTACCTGGATACGAGTGTGAGTTTGTGAAGGCATTCTTCACAGCTCAATTGGTGATTCTGGTAGAACCTGAGGTTGGGGTGGGGGTTAGGCAAACGTTGCAGAGAGTCCCGGATGCCGTTTGAGTTAACACTCGGATCGACGGCCACCACAATAAGAAACATTCAAATTGAACATTCGCGTGTGCTATTTTCCTTTTGCTCCGCGTGGCGACCGTGTTCTTCGCTTATAAGAGGAACGGGGTTCATAGACAACTGACAGATACGGAAGTCATTTGTGACAATCTCGTTTTCAATATAATCATGTTATGGCCGTATCGGCCCGTCGTGGGGGGGATCACGTACAGGAATGTGTATGACAGGTGCCGCAGAACCTGCAGGGTAAGGCAACGGTTTGATTGACCTTGACCTTGGGGTGGTGAGGTCAAGTTCCAGAATCTATTCTGCGTTCTGATCAGGTAGTACTTGAGGGAACCCACCTCGACCCTGTAATCATCCTGGTATAAATGGAACTGCATGGCGAGTGTGAAGTCCATAAGATCAAACATGAGGACCTGTCTGGTTTCTACAGTGACTTGAAGAAGGCAGTGACAGGCGTACATTAATTATTGCGAGCTACGGCCTCGCTAAGAAACCGAACTGAATCCATTATATTGGCAGCTAGTCCTACACTGCGGCAGGGTTAGGCCAGCGGAGGACGTATTTTTGATTAATTGATTATGCACCACGGTCTCGAATTCTTTGAAACTCGCTAACCAAGAATCCTGCCCTGTCGGCATGCTGTTTTTTTCGGCTCCTGTTAGAAGTCCCCGAGAACCGAAGCGAGGTGGTATAATCAGAACAGTTGAGACTATAAGGAATCCTTCGCATGACTCGAAACCAGCTTGTCAAGCCTTCTGAATTTCCAGAACCTTGTCCAATTGATCTCCACTCACGACATACAGATTTACAGATCCAACACGTGAAAAAGTAAAATGACTGCCTTTTGGGGTACATAACAGAAAAGAAGTTGCCGGATGTAGGGGATCGAGGTGTCTGCATAGCCTGACTATTCTAATGGGTTCCTGTGTCATGATAACACTGATTTGCGACGGATATCTGCATATAGAAATTCCAAGAAGGGAGCGCGGCGATTGCGGCACAAGTCTTGGCGTAGTCTATCACGGCTGGACTGGTCTTGGAGAAACATGGAAAGGCCGGAGGCGGCGGCAGGACTGGGAAACGGACAAAGGGATGTGGGTGTGAGAGATGACGGAAGGAAAGGCGGAGATCAGGCAGCGGGGATCAAGAATTGTTACGTAACGGCCAAAGAAACGGAACGGCGGTGGGAGCGACAGGCAAGCAATCCCTCGATAGATTCTCGCGATAATCTCCGCACAGGGCAATCACCGAAGAGGTGACGTATCGCCAGAACAGGAAAGGCACCTCTTCTGCACGAGCGTGATAAAAGTAAAGTCAATTCACGATCGCATGGCCCAGCTGCTGCAGGCGGATGTCCTTCTCCCCAGCCCACCATGGCCCCCCTTCTCTCTGTCCCCAATGAGATCCTCGCACACATCGCCTTCTATCTCTCTACCTTCACCCCCCACGCCCTTCCAGACGCTCTTCTTCCTCTCCGTTACTCCTGCAAGTCCCTGTACTCCCGGCTGTCCCCGACCGAATATTTCCCGCTATATGCGCGCATATGTCGATTCAAGTTCGACAGTTCTGCTGTGTGCCGCAGGGCTTTCACGCCCAATGACAGGAACTACGTCGACCACCTCGAGCACTGCTGCAAGCTAATGGCAGCTATTCAAGCCCGCAACTTTGAACATGACGACCCCTTATTTGTCTTATTCGCCTCATATATCCTCATGCTCGAAAACGACGGGAAGAATCGGGCCCAGCTGGAATGGGCTGGGATAGATGCATATGTGGATTTATACATCCGCACGCGCATGTACGACCCCGCTCGGCGGATAACAAATAATGGCTGGCCACGAGATGACGCAGAAAACGCATGTGCGCTCTGGCTTCTGTGGATGCTTACCACTCCTGGTACGTTTTGGCCTCGTCGAGTTCCTGAATTCTCCTCATTTACCTAAATTAGAAAAATTGCAAGCGGAATCCATACCTGAGCGGGAGCAGATGGCGCAATGTGTACTACCGTATGCTTCTCTCCCTTTCCGCGTGAGTCTATTTCTATTCATTCAGTATTCGATGCCTTATTCGCTTCCCAGTATACTTCCGCCCACGCTCCTCCAATGCACTATAATCTTCCCCCTCCCAAACCCGCGAGCGATAGCGATGACGAAAACTTTTTCTCAATACAAACCGCGCATGGTCCATACCCCATTTATAGTCCCCCCGATCGCGTGTGGTCTCAGACCTACTATGGTTCTCGGCCACTGCTTATACCTCCCGTTGCAGCAGAGGCAGCAAAACTGATATATCAATCACGCCGGGACTTGGCATTGTTCCCAATCCCGCCGAACCATCCTCGCACACGCGCCGATGCTATAGCTGCAGGTTATACGGAGGTCTTCCCAACACAGGATGACATTCAAGAAACCAATGCTCACAAAAGCGCCAAACTTGTGAAGCGCATTGTCTGGGATTGGGAGCGAGGGACAGGGGTTGTCCCGGGTGCAGCAGACGGTGCCGGATATCTTGATGCTAGCCGTGCCTGGGATTGTGACTGGTGGCGCTTACGGTTCTGCTGGGACTTGTGGAGAAGTCAGCCCCGCTGGAGGCCGGGTAAGGTTTACATGCCCGGTACACTATCTGGACTATGGCAGGGCAAGATGCTGGTGAGTTTATGGCTCTAGTTACCACCTACTCAATCTGACGATCCCATAGATTCCTTCGGAACAACATATGATGGCATTTGTCCATGTCCCAACTTATCCAGCGCCGTTCTACTCGGAGACAACGCTCATGATGATAACACGCCCCATATACATGCGTCTGACAGAACATCATTGCCTTATCGAGCAACGACGAATGCCTGTTCCTCAACAGGTAAACGCCCAGTTCCAGGACAACGGCGTTCAAAACGCATGGTTTCCTGGCCCTACTGGAACTCTGCGTTGGGCATCGTCTGCAGACCATCATAGGGACGTCCAGAACGTCACTCTATACGCTATCACCGGCCAGACCGCAGAATATCGGACGTACAAACCGAGAGGCCCCGGTACTGAATGGTCCGGTTATGAGCATGATCGGGGTTCATGCCAAGGTTGTAGGACTCGTGCTGAACTTATTCGTTCTGCTACCCAGCAAGAACACCGCAAAATAATACAAGAGGAGAAGCAACGACGGAACGAGGCAGAGCAAGAACGCCGCAAAGTAATAGAAGAGGAGAGGCAACGACGGGACGAGGCGGAGCAAGCATTCGCCAGTGTTGGACTGGGTCAGGGAATGGCCGTTCCGTTCAATATTGGGGATCAAGACATGAACGTTGACGAAGATGAATATGACGACGACGACTACGCTGACCTGGATGTTATGGAAGCTGGTGAAGAGAATGAAGACTCGTACGATGATACGATGCCGCCGGTTCGAAGGTCACACGATTGGGTGAATAATGTTGTGGAATGCGACGGCGTGAGAGACGTTATCGTTACTGGTGCTGTGAGTATTACATCGTTTCGCGTTAGTATCTATGCTTATCCTTCACAGACCGATGAAACCCATGGTCAAGCATGGCAACATTACACGTACTACGGCCGCATCCGCCCATGGGATGGGTTGATAGGAATTGTTAGAATTCCCCGGATACTTGCTCAAGGAACTACAATAATCTACGGATACATCTCTGGAGGCAAGAACTTCTCAGGTAACTGGAGGTCAGCGGTCGCGGACCCAACAATGCCGGCCTGGGAGTGTGCAGTGGTTATGAGCAAGCGGGAGGAGTAAATTCAATGAAACATTTTGGTTGGTCTGCTGGCCGGATTATCGTCCATAAAAGGACGGAAGTGGAGGACAATGCAGGTGCTTGAACTGGATATACCCGCTCATTACCATAACATTTAGCTCTATATTACTCATATGCATTCATCATTGCCTGTTATTACTATACAAGATGTCATGTTATTACAAACTATGGTGCTGATTCCACAGACTAGAGTGTTGCAGTTCAGCTTGAACAGTATACGCTTCAACGTAGTATACTCCTCAGTGTACGCTGTAGACTCGATTACCTTCGCAAACATCAGGCCCATAATGAACGAAACCTGCATGTCGAAACGAAGATAAACCGGGCCGAAGAGCCGTATGTCGGTAGGTTTTCATTCTCGTTACTCATTTCCGTGTTGCCCTTACAAATAGAAGATGTCGACCCCTGGACGGCAGACGCAGAAGATTCGCATTGGGTATCTTAACATCAACCTGGCACGCGGAAAAACAGCATTTTCTGATGATCAGGGACGTCACCAAAGTACTGGCTTGACGAAATATCACCAAGTCGACACTATTCGGGGATCCCGTCAATTACACGTCACTTATACTTAGTCTGTCGTTAGTAGCTTGCGGGGCGTAAAAGTCATCCTAAGACGGGTAGAGGGGCGGCAAGGGCACGCCTTGCCCGCTCTTGTAGGAAACGTTCGTTCAGGCAGACCGCAGCATCAATGATTGATGGTCGTTCTATTCAAAAACTGAAGACTCGGCGTGTTTGGCTTAAAATGAATTGGGAAACTAGTCAGGGCTGGTTTATGGGTCCAGTCTGAACAAGGAACTTCAATGGCAGTTCTATTGAACCACAAGGAGCAAAAGAAGCTTTGAGGGTACAAACAACTAAACTGACTTACCTGTCATATTGAATTGGTGCTGTTCCATCGGACCGTAGTGCATTCAAAAAGTAGCGCTCATACTTGCTTGTTTTTAGATACTTAGATCGCCGTCCTGATTGAAGTGCGAATGGGGTTTGATTTCATTTATAAGAGGGATAGAATGGGTTTCATTTCGCTCCACATAGTGGTGTACAGAGTGTATGGCTATGGGTTGGATAATATCCGAGATTTGATGGCAGGTCATTGTCAAGATACCGAGCTTGAAGTGCATTGCCAGGGTCGCATTGCGACTGGTATCAATGGCGACATTAATTCGCTTCACTTGCATTGTCAGCGTGTCGGCCCGTCGTCTAGACCCGTGGCGGACAACGGTTGCGTTTCAATTTTATAAGGGTTTGGGTTCCGAAAATGGCAGTAATGGATAGACGCCGTTAATGAGCCTGAGTTTCATGAAGGCTTGCATACCGGCAAGGCAAATTCAACGGCTAAAGCGTATTGCACTGGCGTGTCATCCAAGTGGGCGCGTCAGGCCTCCCAGGGCGCTGTTTCTCCGTTAGGACAGGTCAAGGCAAGACCCTTTTCTCGTCTAAGCCCACCATGGCAGCGTGCTTGGTCGTTCGTACACACGCCTGCCATGAGGTGTGAAAGACTTGATTACGCAGTTATGTGAGCGAAGATCGATCTATTTCTAGGTGCTTTCCAATTGGGGGTAGGGCGTTTTACAAGACTTATTATATCGTTCGACAAAGGAGCATCGCTTTCAATAATAATAAGAACCTCGTTCAAGGACACTGCGGAATGTAGTTACAAACAGGAGCCCGGCAAATCTTTAAGAAGGATCTGGTTAAACGGGTTAACTGTAGGACATTAAGACCAAACTCTAGTGTGGTGGGTGTCCGTTACTTTAGCCCCATAGAATTTACGAAAGAGGATCAGCGCATATACAAATAGGGATTAATTTCAAAAGGAATGGAGCAATATAAATTTGCAATACCATCCATGTCCGAGGATGCGTGATCATGAAACAGCTCTTGTAAAATTGGTTACGAGGTAGACATCAAGGAGAGCTGATGTTTCGTTTCGACTGCGTAGCCGAGATCCTAAGGATGAAATCAGTTTAGTCGTCTAAAGGTTGCTGGCAAACGTGCCGTACAAATACTAGCATGAACGACCGATTAATCAATCGGAGCACACTTTAAAGGCCTGACGTTAATGAATACATATATTTCTTTCCGCCTCGTGAGACGATGGTACACTGATCAACTATCAGCCCAGTCCGTGTTTGTCGATGAAAGTAATCACCGAAACAAGTATTACAGAATTCGGGGTAGAGATGACGTTGATCGATAACCTGTAAACGAGCGAATGTACTTGTAGATGGCCTAAGGTATGT
>QFEO01006097.1:0-10092 GCA_003316615.1 Amanita pseudoporphyria | reverse complement strand
AATATTAATATGAGTTTGGAATGTACTCAGAATGTACTCGGACTCACTCGGACTCACTCAGAATGTACTTGGAATACTCAGGGTAAAATTTGAATTTACTCGGAATACTTGGAATACACTTGGAATACACTTGGAATGCTCGGAATGAACTCAGAATGAACTCGGTTAGGTGGGGGAGTGTAAAGTGCTGGATAATATCAATGCGGAGCGATACGTCATCGCCTTTAAGGCCCTTTCAGAGGAAACTGGATACAACGACACGGCATTAGTAGCGCAGTTCCGCGCCGGACTAATGCCCAGACTTGGTTTTGAAATCATCAAAGCCGGAGCACCTGATGACGACAACCTGGAGGAATGGACGAAGCATGCCGTTAAACTATCACGCGCTTACATGGAAGCTCACGAGCAATACGGAGATAAAGGCAAGCTTAAAAGCACCTTTAAAGAGGAAAAGACAGACAAGGGACGCTGGGGAAAGTGGAAAGGAGGAAAAGAAATGGCTACAGCCGCACCACCCGCCAACCTAGGAGGAAGCACCAGTCAGGACCCTAACGCAATGGACGTCGACAAGAAGAAAAGCATGTTCAAATGTTATAACTGCGGAAAACCGGGACACTTCGCCAAGGATTGCAAGCAACCAAAACGCGACAAAGGGAACTCGCGTATAAGAGAATTAGGATTGCTGGAAATTAGGGCGCTCATAAAGGATATGAATGAGGGCGATAAGCAGGAAGTCGCCAAGGACTTGGGTTTTGGATCAGACCAGTGAATGAATCGCATTCCAATTCACTGGTCAAGAACATTGTACAAATTACAGATAGTGATGTAAATGTAAACTCGTTAATAAACAATGAGTTAAGCAAACAAATCCACTATCTGAGGAATGCACCAATAAGCGCAACCAAGAAAGCGTTCAAACCATGGAGTAACCCATGGATGGTATGAAGGATCTGGGAACAAGACTCCAAAACAGCAATAAGGGACTTAAAAGCTTGGGTACACGAAACTCAGAAGCAAGAAGTAACCTCAGAGATGATCTCGGATTTAAATAAGGCATCGGAAAAAGATGTATTGTGGTTCCTAGAAAAAATGCAGAAGCAACCACAGATTAAGCGAGTACTACAGTGGAAAGATGTCAAAATCGACTTAACACTCACCCGGTTAGACAACTACAAGCAAATAGCAGCTGTAGGATTAATTGATTCAGGATGCACGCAGTCATGCATTAACCAAGAATTCGTGGACCAGTACCAAATCCCAACTAGACGATTACCGCACCCAGTGCTGGTATTCAATGCAGATGGATCTCTTAATAGGGATGGATACCTGAAGGATATGTGCCAAATCAAAGTCATGATCGGAGGACACGAGGAAATCCTGGAATTTGCAGTATCGAGCCTCGGAAAATCAGACCTATTCCTCAGACACGAATGGTTAAACAGACACAACCCAAGTATTGATTGGGATAAAGGAGAAGTGGAGTTTAACCGATGTCTGACAGAATGCTGGAACAGGAGTATTTTCGGAGAACTGGAGGATTCACCGGAGGAGACAGAACCGATGGAACCCAGAGACCGGATTCTAGCAGTACACTTTGGTCCAGAAGAATTTGCAACCTGCATGACCGACAAAGAATATAATCAAGCGTTCGCAAAGATGGCAATGGATATTGCAATCGAAAATCATAAAGATCGATCAATGGAGGAGGCAGTACCAAAACACTATCTAAAGTACAAGAAGGTGTTCAAAAAGACGTCATTTGACGAAATGCCGCCGAGAAGACCATGGGATCATGCAATAGAATTACTACCAGATTCTAAACTGCTAGATTGTAAAATCTATCCGCTGAATCGACCGGAACAGGAAGCGTTAGAAGAGTTCTTAAAAGAAAATTTGGAGTCAGGGCGTATCAGGCCTAGCAAGTCACCCATGGCATCTCCGTTCTTCTTTGTTAAAAAAAAGGATGGTCGATTATGCCTGGTACAGGACTACAGGAAACTAAACAATATGACGATTAAGAACAGATATCCATTACCTATTATTGGAGAATTAGTGGACAAACTAAGCGGAGCCAAATATTTCTCTAAAATGGACGTACGATGGGGATATAACAATATCCGGATCAAGGAGGGAGACGAGTGGAAAGCTGCCTTCAGAACAAACAGGGGCTTGTTCGAACCATTAGTGATGTTCTTTGGGTTAACAAACTCGCCAGCTACTGTCAGAAGGCGCGAATCACCCCCAGGCTCACACAGAGTCTCTGGCTGCTAACCCTACACAAGGGAAAAGCGAAGATGATGATAGAGCAGAGACGACCACGAAAGTGGGGATCGCCTTCTAACTACTACACTTATATACTACTGGTACAGAGTAAAGTAAACGTATACAAATGAAGGCATGTGTGAGTCACGTTGTGCATAGCCTCGCATAGCCATAGATAAAGGAATATGCATAAGAGTAAATAGCGACGAACCTCATCCAAAGTCACACGTCACCCGCCGTGACCAACTGCCATAATGAGGGTTCGAATATATCTCGTCGTTAAGTCCATAAAAATAGCCCGGATTCGTAACATCACCCCCTCTCCAAGGTTCTCGTCCTCGAGAACGCCTTGTTCGTGTGCACAGAGTTGAGTCCTTCGCAAGGATAGTTTCGTTTGGGTTCCGTTTGAATACTAGTCTAGTCGGTGGGGAATACTCCTTGTACACGCCTCGTTTTCCTTGTTCTAATAGTGGAGTTCCCTTCCATTTTTGCCATTTGCGCTCAAGGTTTTCTAGATACTCCGGTTCGAATTTCCCGTCTTCCCATCCGAATAGTCGTTTAGGTATTTTGGATTCCGTGTGGTTTTCATACCTCCGAAACTCGTCTGCTGGTATCTGCAATCGCCTGGGCGCAGCTGGTTTTCGCCGATGAAATTCTTTTACCAGAGTTTCCGCATTTTTTAGATTCGTGGCTGGTTCCCATGTCGCGTCTTCCAAAGGATATCCCTTCCATTCCACTAGATATTCCAAGCGTTTTCGGCCCTTACTGCTAACTCTGCTGTCTAAAATCGACTGCACTTCGTATTCGCCCGTCATTTCCTGTTCTCGTGATACTTCGTTGGATCGCGTAATCTCCTTTTCTTGTTGTCGAGGAAATTGGGGTTCATGATACGGTTTCAGGAGTCTTTCATTGAAGACGTTGTATACTTTCCATGACATCGGAATTTTGAGACGGTATGATCCAGCATTGACCTTTTCCACTACCTCGAATGGTCCAGTGAACTTATCGTCAAACTTCTTTATTTTGGCGGTGGATGGCAGGTTTTCGGTGCTCAGAAATACCTTGTCTCCTGGTTTATATTCTCTAGCTGGTTTCGTGTGTTTGTTGTACTGCTTTTTCATTGCTGTGGCGGCTTTTGCTAACGCTGTCGATGCTTTTGTTCAAGTTTCTTCCATCTGTTCTAGAAACTGAGTCACGAAGGGGGAACGCGTTTGTCCTTGAGTGGGCAATCCCTTCTTTGGATGGAATCCATAATTCATCCAGAACAGGGAGTATCTGGTTGCTGAGTGTTGTCTATCGTTATAGCAAAACTGAGCTATTGGTAACCATTCTGCCCAATCTACTTTTTTATGGTCGACGAACATTGTGAGAAAGGTTTTAACTTCTTGATTTACTCGTTCCGTTTGTCTGTCAGTCTGTGGATGATACGCAGTAGATGGATTCCCCTTGATGCCTAACATCTGGTAAAATTCCATCATGAAGTTCGACACAAATTGAGGTCCTCGGTCGCTAATAACTTTTCTGGGTATTCCATGATTCCTAAAGATGTGGTCTCTGAAGAGCGCGGCGACTCCTTGTGATGTCAGCGCCCCATGAGTGGGTATGAAGTACGACATTTTGGTTAGTCGGTTGATGACCACAAATATCATATCATGTCCCTTTGAATCTGGTAACGGTCCTATCAGGTCCATCGATATTACTTCCCATGGTTCGTTGGGTATTTCGTTTGGATTTAATGGAGTGGCCTTAGGTTGTCTATCCAGTTTCGCAGTTTGACAAGTTTGACATCCTTTGATATACGCATCTAAGTCTTCTTTTAACTTGGGCCACCAAAATCCTCTCGTTATCAATTCCAGTGTCTTTGCCATGCCCAGATGCCCCCATGAGTGGTGTATAGCTATTATTTCTTCTCTGAGTCGTATTACTTGGGGTACATATATCCTTTCCTTGAATAGGATCATAGTTTCGTCCATCCTCCATCCGTCCGTTTTGTTTCTTATTGCCTCTAGTACCTGTAGATCCCACATTCCCTTGTCCGTTTCTTGGATATTGGTGATGATTTCTTCTATTGCGCAATCATCATTCATGAGTCTATTGTCGATTTGACTGATGAACAGGTTGTCCTTGAGCAAAATAACGTTTTCGTTGTCATTTTCCCCCCCCTTATGGTCCGCTCGTCTCGAGAGGAGGTTGGCTTTGCTGTTGGATTTTCCTGATCGGTGCTTAATAATGAAGTCGTATTCCTGTAAGTCCAGTATCCATCGAGCTTGGCGTCTGTTTAAGTTCTGGGGTTTTCGGAAATATGTGAGGTTTTGATGGTCGGTTAACACCTCTACAGTATGTTTAGATCCCTTTAGGTATTGTGACCATTCGTAGAATGCGTGCATTATTGCTAGCATTTCTTTATCGTAGATTTCGTAGTTTCGCTCTGCATCGTTTAGGCTGCGGGAAATAAATGCGACTGGTTGCCATACTCCTTGATCATTCTCTTGTGATAAGATTGCGCCTATTGCATAGTCCGATGCGTCGGTTTCTACTCTGTATGGTTTGTCGTAATCTGGAATGAGTAGGACTGCTTCTTTTCGGATTTGTTCTTTCAGGCGATCGAATGCCAGTTCCTGTGTCACTCCCCAATTCCAATCGATTTTGCCTGTTAGTGTTGTTAAGGCTTTGGCCAGCTTTGCGAATCCTTCCACAAATCGTCGGTAGAAGTTGATGAAGCCTAGGAATTGTTGTAATTCGTGTTTTGTCTTGGGCGTGGGCCACTCAAGGATCGCTTTTACTTTTGCTGGGTCCATACGGATTGAATTGTGGCTGATTATAAGCCCCAGGAATTCGATATGGTCTTGGTCGAAGAAACATTTGTCCGGCTTTAGAGACAACTGGTTTTGTCCCAGTTTCTCTAGTACTCGTCCTACTTGTCGCCGATGCTCTTCTTCCGTCTTGGAGAACACTAGTATGTCGTCCATGTATATAACAACCCATCCTTGTGCTATTTCTTCTCTGAACAAGTCGTTCATCATTGTTTGGAATGTGGCCGGCAAGTTAGTTAGGCCAAAGAACATAACGAGTGGTTCGAATAATCCTCTATTTGTTTGGAAGGCAGCTTTCCATTCGTCTCCTTCTTTTATTTGGATATTGTTGTATCCCCATCGGATGTCCATCTTTGAGAAGTATCTGGCACCGCTTAGTTTGTCCACTAATTCTCCAATGATTGGTAACAGGTATTTATTCTTGATTGTCATGTCATTGAGTTTCCTGTAATCCTGTACTGGTCTTAATCTACCATCTTTTTTCTTGACAAAGAAGAACGGCAAAGCCATTGGCGATTTACTCGGCCTGATGCGCCCTGACTCTAGATTTTCTTTCAAGAATTCCTCTAATGCCTCCTGTTCTGGCCGGTTTAGCGGGTAGATTTTGCAATCCAGTGGTTTGGATTTGGGTAATAATTCAATTGCATGGTCCCATGGTCGTCTGGGCGGCATTTCGTCAAATGAGGTTTTTTCAAACACCTTTTTGTATTTTAAGTAGTGTTTTGGTACCGCTTCCTCCATTGACCTGTCTTTATGGTTTTCGATTGCGATATCCATTGCCGTTTTTGCAAATGCTCGGTTATACTCCTTTTCCGACATGCATGTTGCGAATTCTTCCGGTCCGAAATGTACTGCCAAAATCCGATCTCCGGATTCCATTGGTTCTATCTCTTCTGGTGAATCCTCCGGTTCTCCGAGAATTTGCCTGTTCCAGCATTCGGTCGGACATCGGTTAAATTCTACTTCTCCTTTGTCCCAATTAATGCTTGGGTTATGTCTGTTTAACCATTCATGTCCTAGAAATAGGTCCGATTTTCCGAGACTGGATACTGCGAATTCTAGTATCTCTTCATGTCCTCCTATCGTTACTTTGACTTGGCACATGTCCTTAAGATAGCCGTCCCAGTTTAGAAATCCATCTGCATTAAACACTGGTACTGGGTGTGGTAATCATCATGTTGGAATTTGGTATTGGTTCACAAATTCTCGATTTATGCAGGACTGCATACATCCGGAGTCGATTAGTCCTACAGCTGCTATCTGTTTGTAATTGTCTAGTCGAGTAAGCGTTAGATCGATTTTGACGTCTTTCCATTGTAACACTTGTTTGATCTGCAGTTGTTTCTGCATTTTTTCCAAGAACCATAGTACATCCTTTTCTGTTGCCTTGTTTAGGTCCTTGATCATTTCTGGTGTTATTTCCTGCTTCCGCATTTCGTGTACCCATGCTTTTAGATCTCTTATTGCTGTTTCGGAATCTTGTTCCCAGATTCTTCATACCATCCATGGGTTAGTCCATGGCTTGAGCAGTTTTTTGGTTGCACTTATGGGTGCATTCCTCAAATAGTGAATATGTTCGCTTAACTCATTGTTTATTAACGAGTTTACGTTTACATCACTATCTGTATTTTGTACAATGTCTTCGACCAGTGAATCGGAATGCGATTCATTCACTGGTCTGATCCAAAACCCAAGTCCTTGGCGACTTCCTGTTTATCGCCCTCGTCCATATCCTTAATGAGTGCCCTAATTTCCGGTAATCCTATTTCTCGGATGCGCGAATTTCCCTTATCGCGTTTTGGCTGTTTGCAATCCTTGGCAAAGTGTCCCAGTTTTCCACAGTTGTAGCATTTGAATGTGCTTTTTTTCTTGTCGACATCCATGGCGTTGGGATCCTGATTGGTATTTCCTCCAAGGTTGGCGGGTGGTGCGGCCGTACTCATTTCCTTTCCTCCTTTCCATTTTCCCCATCGTCCTTTGTCGTTCTTTTCCTCCTTAAAGGTGCTTTTAAGCTTGCCTTTTTCTCCGTATTGCTCATGTGCGTCCATGTATGCGCGTGATAACTTAACGGCGCGCTTAGTCCATTCTTCTAGGTTATCATCGTCAGGTGCTCCTGATTTAACGATTTCGAATCCTAGTCCGGGCATAAGTCCAGTGCGGAACTGCGCTACTAATGCTGTGTCGTTATATCCTGTTTCTTCTGCAAGAGCTTTGAAAGCAACGACATATCGTTCAGCGTTGATGTTGTCCTGCTTGAGTCTTGCTAGTCGTTGTTGAGCGTCTCATTGAGTTTCAGTGGTGACAAAGAACCCTTCTGCTTGTTTCCGGAAATCTTCCCAGCTCGTGAATGGGTAGAGAAGGTTTTCTCTTCCAAATTCCATCTGATTCCATTGTTCGAGCGTAGAGTTTTCGTTGGTTGATTTGTTCTCGTCACTGGCCCATTTGTCCCACTGCTCCTCCACCTCTAGTAACTCCTTCATTCGACTGGTGGCCCATGCTCCGGCGAAATCCTCTTCGCCTCCTTTGATCCTTCTAAGTGCCATATGAAACTTCCTACAGGTTGTCTTGGAATCCGTTTTGGTGAATTCGATTTCCCTAAAGTACAAGTCCCATTCTCTGAACCAGGCTGCGATTTTCCTTGGATCTCCGTTGTAATCTTTGGGCGGATTTTCCTTAATCTGTGGTCCGGTCTTCGTGGTAGGGGGCATAGCTGTAGTTTCGACAGTGACATTTACTGGTTGTCGGAGCGCGTTGACCAACTCTTGTAGGATCTGCGCAGCAGCGTTGGCAGTATCAGTTCTAGTGGTGTCGATTTGGGTATTAGTGGCGTTTGCTTCCCTTCGAGCCGCATTCATTTGCTCACGCTGTGTCAGCGGATCTATGTCCGTTGGTGCTGGTGGTATGGGTACGTAGTTGGGTGCGTTTTCTGTGAACCAGTGGTTATATCCCCAAAACAGAGATACTAAGTATCCTGTCAAAGCTGCTGGTAGAGCGTACTCAGCTCCGATCCATTCTTGTTGCCATAGGGGAATCGTATTTTCCAGGTTGGCTCGTTGTTCCACCTCATCCCAATTGTAGGCTCCATACACGTTTGGTACGACATGAACGATGTTGAGGTTTTCGTCCGTGGTGGTAATGTCGAATCAGACATTCTTCCTCCTGAGTCGTCTGCAGTTTGCCAATTGCCGCCACCCGGGTAGTTTTTGCCAGATAAAGGGGGCGTGGAACTTGTCGTCAATCAACCAAAGGTAGCAGTATCCTTCCATCATCCATATAGGGGCGGTGGAGTCATTAATCCTTCCTCACCATTGGATTGCAAATTCCGATTCCGGGTTGTGAACTGGTGGAAGCGTGGGTTCTCCTTCCAGACTCCAGAACCATCTGTCGATGCATTGCAGCTCTGTCCGCATGTCTTTGTGTTGGTTGGCCATTTCTATTGCCCGCTGGATAAGGAACTGCAGTTGGTCTTGATCATCGACCATCCATCCTTGTTGGATTGCGTAGATGACTTTTTCCGCTTTCCGGATTTCCTGCATGCAGTCTTCAACAATCCCCTCCATTGAATCTAAGCTGGTTTGGAAATTGCTGGCTAGAACCGTAAGTCGGCAGCGACGCTTGGCTTCTGCCTCAGTATCCAGATTAGGGTGGTCTGCTCCAATTCGTTTTGGGTCTTTGTTGAGTGATTCGTGGAGCGCCTCAAGCCCGATCATGTTCCAGTTATATTCTCCATTGCTGTCCGGAATAATATGAACATGTCTGTCTCGTTCATTGATACTGAAACGTGTGTCTTCCCTTGCCATCCATTGAAGTTGGTACAGCTCGTTCCAGGAAATGTTCTTCTTCCAACGGCGTGTTTCGTAGTACTGGGCATCGATCAGCCAGAGGTAACAGAGTCCGGGCTCTTCCCATATTGGGGTTTCTGACTCGACACTGCTAGTGTCCACTTGAGCTACTTCTTCTGACCATTTCTGTATTGTCTGCCGGGTATGTCGAGGTTGGAGAGTTGTCTGGTCCAGGAATATTTTCTTGTTTCCGAACTTAATCGCCGACCATCCATTTCGGAGCATATATTGGAAGCACCTCATGCTGTAGGGGTTTCTGGCCGCATGTCTTGTAATCTGATGAACATGTTGTCAGTCCGATATTACCTGGGACAGCTGGGCTTCAAACCTGTTCCATTCCTGTAAAGTGACTTCTGGCTCCAGGTCTTCTCCGAGGTAAGACCCTTCATTTACAGACCCGTTACCGTTGAGCGCGTGCATCAAACGGTTTCTTTCCTCATTGGACAGCACCTTTCCATAGTGGCGGAGGCAATCCTCGCCTCCCAGCTCCCAAAGCATGCACTGGTTGGATATGTTATCCAACAGCACCTTCCTCACTTCCGAGCCTGCTTCGAAAAGTCCGAGCATCTGCTCAAGGACTTGTAATTCTGCGGATTTGTGAATAATCCGCCTCCTTTCCGTTCTTGTGATTATTTGGGGCACATAGCATCCCCTGCGCATGATGCGCTTACCCCAAACCTGTCGTTTGCACATTTCTGTGCAATGGTCGCATGCGAGTAGTGTTGCCAAAGCTCGGCTCAGCTCGGCTCCAGCTCGGCTAAGCTACCAGAGCCAGTTTTCAGCTCTGGCTCTGGAGCCAGAGCTGATCAAAGCAGCTCCAAGCTGGCTCTGAGCCAGCTAAAACATTTGTTTATCCTCATCAACTGTGCCCTACACCACCTGCATTGATTGCACCTCAACAACACCTGTGTATACTATGCCTCAACTGTGTCTGCATATCCCATATGCCTGGCCTAATCACACCCATTCTTCCTGCTTAGGTAAGTGCTCCTCTTCCATTCCTGGCTTTGGACCCCCCCAAATCTCACTAGCACCCATATCATCTTGCCTGAATCCCTCTCAGCTTACTGTGCCCCCCTCAACTTGTTCACACCTCTCCCAACTCATCTGTGCCCTTCCCAGCTCACCCACACCTCTCCCAACTTTCCTACACCCTTCCAATCTCACACATACCT
>QFEO01005997.1:0-17600 GCA_003316615.1 Amanita pseudoporphyria | reverse complement strand
CCTAAAGTCCGGTTCTAGGTTCAGCAAAATTCTTGAAGAACCGAACCGAACTGAACTTCGGCATCCCTAGTAGCACTGGAAACAGTTAGCCAGAATACGTGTATTCAATGACAAGCACCATTTCTATCTCAGAAATAGTCCCCGAAGTCTTTCATAGTATGAGTCTGGAGCGGCCTTAGACCCGAAGCAAAACTATATTGCTTTTGGTTAGAATTGATAAGGTAATTTCCATCATTTTCGTCTCGGGAGCAACTTCTCACTCTCCACAAGATACAAAAACAGGACTTACATCTCGAAGATTTCTGATTCCAACACAATGTACGTTATCTATTACATTGTAACGATCATCTAAAGCCGAAGACAGCGAGTCCCAGGGGGAGCAGTTCTGTACAAGCAACTGGTAACAAGATGACAAAAATGGCGGTTACTTCCCAGAACGACATGTTCGGTTCACGTTTTTTCTTACCTACTACCTGTAGTATTGATCAAATAGGCATCACACATGACTCGATCCATTTTCGTTTGTAATCCGAATAGAAACCTTCCAGAATTGGATTCATAGGCCAGCACGAAATGCATAAAAACCCGCCTCTCCTCTCTTCAGATACTTAGCGAACCTGCTCTTGCAATAGTCTCTCAACAGCTATGCGTTCTCAACTCCTCTTACTTGTGCAACTCGCCCTTGTTGGCCTTGTTGCTGCTGACAGCGCTGATAACTACATCATCCAAAGCACGAATACCTCTCGATATATTACGGGCACAGGTGCCTCATCTGACTGTCTGGTTGCGACGGTCAGTGACAAACCTGGAGCTGCCGTGAGTGGTGTTTCGCATTACTATACATATAACTTACACATAAGTGCTCAATAGACCTTAACTGTTGCCAATGGCACGATTTATGATAGTGCAGTTAGCAAATACATTTGCTCGCAAGTGAGTCCAAATAATTTGTAAAGTAGAATCAAAATGGACTGTTACCTAGACTAAGCCGAAGACATATCTTTTCTGGTCCCCCAATTCCGTTTCCAATTCCACTCAGAACTGCAAGTGGAAATTCACGCCGGTCAACGGTTCAACTTTCTACTAGTAAGTCTTAATGATGGTTCTGCATTCCAGTATTAATACCCTTTGATTAGCATTTTTATTCCGGGCACTCACTACTACGATTGGGCTCAAAACTCGACCATTGAACCTTTCGTGAGTAGTCATTTGTGCTGAATGCTTAAATGACAACTTGAACTTTGCCAGATCGAACTCCTTGAAGTTCATGGCGCAGGCAAAAATCTTATCTGGGATCTCATTCCGGTCTAAACACAACTGAATCAGGAGTGAAACGTTTTGTGGAATTGAATGAATCGAATTGTCTGAATGTACTGTTTGTGTATGACATGTGGCAATATATACGTGACTTGTTGTGTTGACTTGGCCACCATCACCGGCTTGAACGTGACCACTCCTGTCACGTCTTTCTCCACCAGCGCCCAAAATTCCATTGAAAGCACTCGCATCTCTGCGCCAAACGACGATGTGGCGGAGACATTAGTTGCTTCCTGCCATTGATCTGTGTCCTCTTCTGGTTTGCGTCCAAGGGTTGCCGTTTTTGCTTTGCCATTTTTGAGGCCGCGGTCTGTAGCGACTATCCACCTAGGTTTGCGCCATTCCTTAAGGTCATCCATGAACCATTTTAGCTATTAGGCGTAAAGTTCTTTGTCGCATTTGGGTGCGTGATTAAAATTAACCAAACGGACATGACCAACATAGGATTCTGCGACCGAACCACCGGGGATGTTGTTGATGAACAAGAATTGTTCATCTATTTCCTTCCATTCTGGGTATACCGCATGACTGACCTTGTTCATGGTAAGTTCTCAGCGTGCTGCTTTTCGTTGTTTTTTCATGCGGAAGGCCGAAATGAGGTACGTCACTAGTACTCCTGGTTTGAGAATCCGTTTCAAGGCCTTCCACAGCCTTATTGTAAACACAATAATGGAGGCCATATCTCACTTAACGATCAACACGCTCTCCACGAAAACATGGACACGAACGTTTTAATACTGCGATGGGAATAAGCAAGAGGTAGGAGATAATAATAATCTATATCAGATGTGCGCCTGCAAACACACAATAGTAGCATACATGAATTACAGGGCGGGTACAGATAATTATATTAGCACCCATAGTTGTTATAACAAGTATCTGGCAAATCAGACTCTGTTCGACGAAACGCACAAGGATCCGTGCCAAATTTGACGTTGACACATGCGGACGGGAGACGTAGGGCAGAACCGGAATATCCGACCAGATCCTGAAGGCCTGATAACTGATTCGCCTTATGTGCCCTTGACCCCCATCTTTACACGTCTGCCAGTCCACGGTCAAGTGAGTATGAGTGACAGAGAGCATTTCCGACACAAGCGCTTAGATGATTGTCAATGTTTGGTTGAGCTTGATCAAGTGATGTTCGGGATGGACGTCATGATCAGGCTGAGGGGGACACCATGAAGGTCTCCAAATCTTAGGGGACGCCCAGGTGATTCTGTACGTTATTCATCCACTCCGTATGCGTTCGTGTTACTCCTTGGCCTTGCAGTACTGTAACACACTGGAATCAATATAACCGACACGCCTTTGACGATTTGTCTTCCCATGATCAAGCGTCGCCCCGCCATATCTTAGAACGTCAAAGCGAATATATTGACTTATTTTATTATGATGGGAGGTAAGAGGTAGCCTATCATTAGGCCAGTGAGCACTTCGATGATGGCAGTGGTATTGATGAGACTGACACACTGCAACACAGTTCAGCGAATATTTCATCAGTAACTCAATGACAATGCCAGCTCTTGTCGTTACTACAATTTTTTGCCAAGGACATCTCTTTGGATGCGCTCCGTGATTATGCGAGCAGACAAGCCTCGTGCAAGTCCCTTTTGGGACATTGCTATTGTACATATGGCGTTCATCAATAACCCGAGATGAGGTACACACGTCTTGCCCACAGCCTCCGCGTCTGAAACGACAGAGACGCTCCTCGCTTCCCACGCGGCCAGCCTAAGATTAACATTGGGTGCAACGTATGTGGGTGTCGTAGGAGCAAGGATGTACGTACTGCCATCTTCGATATCTATATACATTACTAATGACATGCCGATCTTTATTATTACATCGCAGTCTCTATGGTACTAGTAATGTTCAGGTATATCTGTATTATAAGGACTATCTGGACGATAGTTTATTCCAGAAATGTGCGGTGAGTAGTGTTGCTTAACATAAGACGCTACAACGTAGTGGAATCCCACGCTGACATCCCCGCCAGGTCGCCTTTCTCCGGTATGGGCACGCTGGATGTGTGAAACGAGTAACGATTAACAATGGTAACAACAGGATCTTTGACTCGCTTCATATGTCCAAAAGCATTTCCGAATTGTGGCGTTATTTGATTGGTTCGTTTAAAAACCCTAAGGCTCTCCTTTTCGTAACTTGGTGCGTGATTTGTGGGCCGGTAAATGTATAGAAGATCCTAATAGGTCTGTGCCTAAACAGGCAACATAAGGTGAGCTTACCGCAGGTCATGTTAGCATTTTGATTCTAACGTCATCTTAGTTTCAGTTATTGCTCTCAGTTTGTTTTTCCGTATACTTTTTGCCGTTAAACGTCATATTAATTCGAAACCTCTAGTCTGTTATCATTCTTTCGGTTCAAAGGTATGCCTTAACGTCTTTATATAAGTTGTACACGTCCGCTTATGATATCACCATGTACTTCCTAGTTTGTACACTTGGCGCGTTTGGAAATGTGAGTGTAGTCATTCTCAATTTTCCAGCTCTCAATTCATCCGCATCACTTTCCTTTTTCTTCCAGTGAGCGGGGACAAATACAAATTCCTGCCTTGGGCTCTGGTATGTTTTATCAAATAGAACCTGCTAGTTGTCCTCGTTAACTGGCACTTTTAGAGTATCACTTGTGCGGTTGTTTATGGCGAGTTTCTTTCTCCTTGAAAGTCTTTCAACGGTCTCTCATTCTCTTTTGGAATCGGATTAGTTTCTGGAATCTGTGGGTATAGCAACGTGCTCTACTTTGCCTTTTCGTTCAAATAACTGATTTTGCTCATTTTTATAATAGCATTCGTAGTCGAGAAGTAAGTAACAACATCAAGGATGCGTTGTTCCTTTCTAAACAAAGTTCTGTCTAAAAGCCACAGCGTCGCGTCATTCTTAGAAGTACATCGAATCCGTGTATGTCTTCACTCGTGATGCATTTCGTTTTCGTTCACTTACGATACATCACATCTCAACAGTGGTCGATATACTTTGCACTTGCAATGACCATGATCGACGATTTCATGATCGCGTTTGGAATTTGCTATTTGCTTTCCCAGCGAAAAACCGTATTCACAGCGTGAGTGGGACGTCCTTGTTCAGCATCTTGCGACTATTTCAGGCATTCTATATTCCAGAACAAAGTCGAAGATTGTGACTGCTATGCGTTATGTCCTAATTTCTGGAGCCTTGACTAGGTGCGTGATGACATTTATCCTTGTGTCCTTTATGATCGAGTACGTGCGCGCTGGCAGCACTAATCACAGCAAGTCAACAGTTTGTGTGGTCGTCTTAGAGACCGATTTGAAATAGTTCTGCGCTATACCGGACAACTTTGTTCACATTGGTATTGGGTTCGTGATGACAAAATGTAAGTATCTCTTTTATCACGCTACGAAAGGAAATTTAAATATGATGTGTTTTTTCACTAGTGTATGTCAACAGTTACCTCGCGATGTTAGTACTCTTATTTTTATGAAATAGTTCTGCGCTATACAAGACAACTTTGTTCACATTGGTATTGGGTTCGTGCTGACAAAATGTAAGTATCTCCTTTATCACGCTACGAAAGGAAATTTAAATATGATGTGTTTTTTCACTAGTGTATGTCAACAGTTACCTCGCGATGTTAGTACTCTTATTTTTAATCCTTATTCGAGGCATGCATACTTACTGATACCGCGCAGGCTGAACGCTAGAAAGGGCATGCAAGAAGTTGGCTTCCCAAGTGGTGCAGTTGTGAGTGATTATTTGTGCGATGCTTTGCCCGGAAGAAGGCTCATACCAAAGATAGAACGTAGTAACACCACTGCATGGCGCAAGACAAAAATATACGGCAGGGCCAGGGTCAGGGTCTGAAATAGGTGTCAACTCGTATGGGAACTCCATCGGATCTGTCGGTGAAGTGCAGCCCCATCCCTATGGTTATGTTGAACAGATATATAACGTAAGTTGGTCCCTGTGTGTATTCCGCATATTCTTACGTGTTGGGCAAAGAAACCGGTCGATATTAAAGTGGACATTGTCCAAGAGGACGAACAAGGTCAAAGAGAGGCGGTGAATGCGAATAGTCGGTTGTTACAGTCCACGAATAAAGCGAATGTAAACGACAAAGAGGGCTTAGGTAGGCATGTATCAAAGTGGATGTGATGTATGTATATTTGGTGTTAGTGCATGTTTAGTGTATATATTTAGTTGTGTCCACGATATATATGTATGTCCCTATAGTCCTGTAGCTGTCTCGTCGAGAGTTCAAGACAAAACAAAAAAATCCTCCCATCCATCGACTACCAACGTACCATACACTTCATCGTCATCCACACTGTCCCTTGAGCCTCTGCCACCCTACCTGTCGCAAACAAAGTGCGACTCTATTCATCCCGCCACTGCTGTGACTTTGTACGCATTAAATTTGATGTCTGCTACCGAATTCGTGTTGACGTGAACATATTAGACCCTATAGTTATCCCCTTAACATTTAAACAAAAAGGAGTCGCCAGGGTAATAGCCCAAACGTTAGCTTGATATTGTGTGACGTCGGCGTTGCACTACCAATGGCGTGGAATGAGCCGATGTTCCGAGGCCGTAGTGAAACGAAGGTATCGGTCTTATACCGCCGCTTGGCGGCCCATACCCTCCAAGTAAGTATGATCCTGACATGGGTAAGACACCTATGATGGGGGTTGACAATTTTCGGTCGCCACGTAGTTAAGCCGGTTACCTCCAAGGGCACCCGAATGGGGTCTGGATTGGAAGACCCTGTATAACGCATTCACGTCGATGACTATTCATACGACAGACCTTGCGCACGGTCAACCCTTCGAGAGCGCCACCCTGTAAAAGCAGAGCTTTACTCATGGCTATCTTCCTTTCTATCTCCGTCGTGCCGTGTATTGTTTGCTTCTTGTCACATGAAGTTGACCATGGCGATTCCCACTGGCAGCGGGATGTGGTATATGATATCACTAGCAGGGCAGTCCAGGTCAATGCCAGTCGTTGAGGGTGACCTCAATCAGCTTCTGAATCACGTTTACGTTCACCGCTCGACGAGCTTCCGGTTGTGATACAAGAACACCGACTCACATCTTATGCGAAGCTTGGGCTACAGAGTACCGATGACGATGACGTCCACGCGCACACGCTCACGCTCGAGTTCGTGTTATGCCCGCATTAGACACTCAAAAATAATGTTAAAGTGGTATAAAAGGCATACGCTGATTCACGTGTCATCTTTCAGCAGGCCCAAATTCCCGGTTTATTAATCACAGAGATGGGCCTAAATTGAGGCTGGGGTCTAGCATTCGCCCCAGCAGAGTCAAGACAGAGTCCAAGAAGTTGGAAATCACAGAGATGGGCCTAAATTGAGGCTGGGGTCTAGCATTCGCCCCAACAGAGTCAAGACAGAGTCCGAGAAGTTGGACGTTCACTGACCTATCTTGTCAAATAGAGAATCCGACGATGTTTTGGGCTCATCGGAAACGACTATGATAGAGCCGTATGAAAGACTCTTTACTTATTCTGGAGGCGAAAATGATGAGGACCTGTCAGGCCTTGAAGATGATACCAAGATGGACGGCAGCGACATGCCTTGGTCAAAACCAGTATCAGACGCCCTGTCGCCAATCCCAGGCCTACGATATATCGCTCATGACGGAATCAAGAGACGGATTGTATCGATGTCTCGCCCAAGCAGCGCGTCCACTATTCGCTCCAAGTTCCAAACCACTTGCCAACAACCAAGGGCAGCTAGGGGCAGCTGTGACTATAGACCAAGGCATGTACCCAGTCTCTTTTTATTGTCATGACCGTTCATCTGATATTCCAGGCACCCACACGTTCTCGTTCATTTGTCGTCCTTTGAGCCTTTTGTGTGCTGATAGTGATGCGTTCAGTTACTGCTTCCGTCCGTTCCTGCTTAATCAAAAATGTCCTCTTTGTCTGTGGGTAGTATGCTGGTCAATTTTTATAATGAAAGCTATGCGGTTAGTCGCATGAGTGATTCGAGTGTAGGCTCAGTGCGCAGTTGCCATCAACATAGTCCGTTGTTTTGTCTTGTTGTCAATGACGCAATTTCCTACGTTGACCGTCTTTCACATTCTGTGCTCCTACATTCAGCAGTCGAAAATGGTGTCTACCGTTAATTTCACCACTGCGAGTTCCACATTTTATGTGTTAACTCACTATTGTTATGTGAAATTCCTATCCATTCCCCGTCACAGTGTGGATCATGTCCTGATGGGCACCAGGAATGTTAGGTCGCGGTATACCTATTTGCGAACCCCTAACATGCAGTTGTGTGCATGAAGGATAGAACTCGGTTACTGCCCAGGATGGTAACGAGGTTCAAGGTGAAGAACTGGTGACGAGCGATGTAGTTGCCTGCCGCGAGGCTAGAAGGGATTCGTACAGCAACCATTCCTTCGTCCACTGTTCGTCAGGACGCGTCAGAGGGAAGTATGTCATTAAGGTACATGCTCAGAGCCTGTTGAGCCCACGTTCCATCAGGGAACTAACCCTCTCTACCGGTCAAAACCAGTAGGGCCTTTGAACGTTGATTTATCTGAGGATGCCTGGATTGGCGCTGGTCACGTTGGGAAAGTTTCCCAGGTAAGCCTCGCCATCGATAGTAACTTGATAAACGAAATCACACGCGGCAACATAGGTTGTAAACAGAAGAAGCATAAAGGTTGATTTCATCATTATGGATTCGCTAGTTCTGAAGCCCATGTCTCATAGGACTCGGCTTTATAGTAACCCTATCACTCTTAGTGATTTCTTCGCGTTAAGATCGAGTTCATTCCTATAAAAAACTGCTTCCATTGCATGGATATCATGATCTCTACCGTTAAGTCAGTTATTCACGGGGACGCAGGATGGCGAAGATGCCCTCGACATACCACAGCTCCGCCGTACGAAGCACAGAAATACTCTTAACATATCTAAGTGCTACGATGCGAGACTTAGTGAACTTATATTCGATTCAGGATGGCAAGATCAGTGATTACTTAAGTGACGGTTTGCCGCCCTCAGTGCTTTGCATTATAGCGGCCACCTTCAATGTCGGATTCAACGTGAGGATGACTCGGGACAACTTATTAATCCCCTTCTAGCATTCTTAACCGGCGGTGATGATGACGACCGTGACGTTGCACCGCAGTCATGGTCGTTGTCAAGGTTTCCAAAAAACACCTACTGCATCCTCATAGGTAACTGTCGGGCAACGTAACTCTTTTATGGCCATGCTGAGGGTCGAATATAACACAACAAGATACACATATATTGCCACACGTTATACACAAACAATCACTACATTCAGGCAATTCAATTCATTCGATTCTATAAAACGTTTCACTCCTGGCTCAGTTGTGCAGAGCTCGAGTAAACTCAATTGAGATCCCAGACGTTATGGTTGTAGTAGATCTCGCTTCCGGAAAAGATTTCAATCTACCAAAGTCGTCATTCAAGTATTCAGTACAATTGACGATCTTCTACTCACGTAAGGTTCAATAGTCGAGTTTTGAACCCAATAGTAGCCGGTCCCCGGAGTGAAAATGCTAATCAAAGGATCTTAACACCGGAATGCGAGATCATCATTAAAACTTACTAGAAAGAACCATTAGAAAGCTGCGCGAATTGCCACATGCAGTTGTCGCTGGAATAGGACCAATGAAGATATGTCTTATCTTCATCCTACACAACAGTCCATTTTTTGATTTCACAATACAAATTATCCGGACTTACTAGCGAGCAAATGTACTGGTTAGCTGCACTATCATAAATCGTGCTGACAGTGCCGTTAACGTATAAGGGACACGGGTCAATGGTTAAAGTCTATCGAACACCTATGCATGAGTTATATGTGTAGTAACGTGAAACACCACTTACAGCAGCATTGGACGAGCTAGGGTCTGTCATAACGAAATAGCCAGGTGAGCCGCCGTAGTCCGTAATATACTGAGTGGTGTTCGCGCTATCGATGGTGACATCGCAGCTATACGCAGCAGCAAGGCCAACAAGGGCGAGTTGTACGAATAAGAGGGGCTGAAAATGCATAGCTGTTGAGAGACTATTGCAAGGGCTGATTTGCTAAGTAATCGAAGAGAGAAGAGGCGGGTTTTTATGCATTTCGTGTTGACCTATGAATCCATAAATGGCCATTCTGGAATGTTTCTATTCGGATTACGGGCGAAAATAGATTAAGTCATGTGCAATGCCTATTTGATCGATACTATTGACGGTCAGCATGAATGGAAGACTATAGGACGTAACAGGCAGTAGCTAAGAAAAACGTGGGCCGAATATGTTGTTCGGGAGAGTAACCACCATCTCGATCATCTTGTTACTAGTTGTTTGTACAGGACTGCGCACCCTGAGACACACTGTCTTCAGCTTTAGATGATGGTCACAAAGTCATAGATAACATACGTTGTGTTGGAATCGGAAATCTATGTAAGCCCCGGTTTGGTGTCCTGTAGAGACTGAGACGTCGGAACATGACGATTCTAGGGTTATTTCGTTGGCCGCACGTTTCCGGATATATGTTTGCCTGCTTCAGTGTCATATCGTAGAGACTTCAAAGATGGAAATGACGTTATCGATTCTAGCCAAAAGCATTATAGTTTTGCTTCGGATCGACGACCGCTTTCGATCTATACTGTGAAAGGACTTTGGGTTCACTTTTGAGAAAGAAATGATGCTTCTCGTGCTTTTCGTTGAATCCACGTTTTCTGGCTAACTGTTTTCAGCCCTACTCTGAGTAACTTCGCTTCAGGTCTGAGTTTGTTATCAAACCATAAAGACTGCAAAGTATTTTGCTTCTGTACCACAAAAAGAAGACAAGAGACAATACTCAGATAGAAATAGGCTTCCAGTATTTTATTGTTGAACATGTTTCCGACTCCACACCCCCCAGCTTCACTTTGCCTTCATTGAGCAGGGTATTCGGGACCCGCAAGGTTCAAAACTAATCTAAATGGCCCTTAGGCGACTTTCGTTAATTTAAAATGCAGCAAAAGGATACACGAAGCATTTTGATGAACTTTAAATGACGGCCTTTTACGCACTTCCTTCTCCTTTTTTTGGCCGAGGGATACCATTAATTCGCGTCGACATCTAGGAGGGTCCATGACACCCGACCGTTCTCTTCCATAACCCTGCCGCCTGACCGAGGGTGGATATCTATGGAATAAGTCGCCATTTAGCTAGCAATCACATGGCAAGAGGCGACATACATTACGTTGAGATTAAAATATCTGGGAACCGAACTTGCTTTAATGCGAGACACCGTAGAATCGTTCTCGGGAAGGAAATAGTCTTTCTCTAGCGAATGAGGACAAGATGAATGTCGATTACTAGATACACTCGTCTCATAGCCAACGATGCTTACGAATTCACCTTGGAGGTGGATAGAGGCCCGTCAACAATGTATCCTTCAGAGTCGAAACTTTCGCTACCTTAGCACAGGCAGACGATTAATGGCCTGCCTGGATTAAACGGGAATAGACTGCTTCTTAGTGATTACAGAAGAGAAGGGCATCGGCGGTCACGTTGCGGCTGTATGCGTAGGCCATACCCAAATGTTTCTAGTGCTTGTTTCCAAATACACGTTTTCTGGGTAACTGCCATTTCAGCGCTACTCTGAGTATCTTCGCTTCAGGTCTTATTAAACCGTAAATGCTGCGGAGTTCCAATATGGAAATGACGCTTGTGGCATCTTTTTGTTTTCGGTCGGTATATTTCAACCCTGACCTGCTTTCACTTCGACTTTCATCAGTATTTTATTGTTGAGCATGTCTCTTACTCAACCTCGCTTTGTCTTCGCGTCGCAGAGTACTAGGCGGCGGAACCTGCAAGGGTTAAGACTAGCTTGAGTGGCCTTAGACGGTTTTTGCCGGTTTAAAATGCAGTAAAAGGACACATGACGCATTTTTCGGTCGGGGGATACCTAATCCACACCAATATCTGGGAAAATGCGGGATATCAATAGGTAATGGTTGTTCTCTTCCAGACACTGATAGTACATCTCCGCACTTTCTGGGATAACTCTGCCACCTGACCTACTATTTGGTTAAGGATATGAATACCCATGGAAATTGCCGTTTCTGACTGTAGTAAGTAATCGCATAGCAAGAGGCGACGTCTGAGAACCGAACTTACTTCAATGCGAGTCACTGTTCCGTATAGACTAGCATAGAATCATTCACAGGGAGAAAGTGACGCCTTTTCCCACGAACGGATGTCACTCGTCCTGTTATAGTTTGATCCTTACGAATTCGCTTCTGTGCATCATGTCACGTAAGTAGCTAGCAGCTTGTCTTATTCGGCAAGTGGTGAAGGTCTGTCTCACTTCATGTGCTTGAGGGCCGAAATATGCCGAGAGTTACTGGTTACTTCGGATCGGAGAGACTGGACAGCTGCAGGGTATGCGGGCGCGATGACTTGATCGGTAGGCCTGCTGCGAGAGAAGATACCTCTGAGCTTGTCCTACCTTAGACTTAACCCGGTCTCAGACTATGGCTGAATGTAGTGCACCTCAAAGTAACTATCATCCTTGTACACACCCTCTCTATGGTCCTCTTAGCTGTAAAAAGATTGAAGAGTTATATGGTGATGGCTGTTCAAGTCATAGTGTCATCAGGGCACGATAATATTTCTAGTTGACAATGCCACAGCCGCCAAGAGTGGCTCACGGAACAAGTCAACAACCACGTCATGGTCTCCGGTACACAGTGGCATTCTTGAAAACGATGCCGACAATTTGGTGGAAGTCACACGTCAGACACAAGAAATTGAATTCAAATCATCACAGTCGTTCCTCACCACTACTGTCAACGAGGAATCACATAAACAGAACACAATGCTACAGGAGGACACATGCGCGGGGACGCCATGCGTTACGAATCAAAAACTCAAAAGGATAAAGGTGCATAATAGCTGAAACGCACTTCTGACGGGTAAAATCTGGAAATCTCCTGGCGGGAAATATACAGCGTTCTAGCCGCTCCTCTGCTAGAGCATAAAAATGGCAAGAGGGATCGCAAAGCGGACAAAATTACCTTGCCGAAGAAGGTTTTTTCAAGTCCGAGACCTTTGCACGCTCTTCTTTCTTCCAGAATAGCAGTGTCTATCTCGGCCATCTCCGTAATGACCGCTCCAGAATTGTTTTCAAACTTTGCGCAGGTATGATGGATTCTTTGTGTCTACTGATGGACGACAGGCAACATAGAGAACTCCTAATAAAGCTTTAGTGAAGGAGTACCAAATTTGATTGGTTAAAGTAAAGTGAGCGAATCGGTGCACTTGACGCCCGCTGGAATAGGCTGGATAGCGAATGGTATTTCCAAGACATCAACCCCCTTGCCAATATGGATACTGATGCCTGCAGTTTATAAAGTAGATCATTACACCCATGACAACCTGACCGCATAAGAGGCTGAAACGGACATTGGGAGAAAAATGCAGGGCTGAAGCCTTACCGTGATTTGATCCAGTTCAGTAACCCTCCCACTCGCATTCGGATGCGTGAGGCGATGCGTGGATTTCTCCCAGTCTCTATGGCCTTGAGCTAAGAATACGATTCTTGCCCAACTTGGCTAATGGCATCACGCGCCCGCATGGGAAAGGGGTCAGGTGGAAGTTTCCTAATAGGGGGCGAAGTAATAGCTAGCAAAGATACCATATACGTTGTGTACTGGAAAAAGTGAGATAGTTCAACTACAAGTAAGAACGAGTAAACTTAACTTACATATCCATAACGCATACTCTAGTAAGTAACAAGTGTCAGCCCTGGTCGCGACGATGTCAGTTTTGAAAGACCCTCCACTGCAGCAGTAGTCATCTAGTCATCCTTGCCGAGCAAGGGAGATGCGAGTGATGGGGAGGGCACAGAGGAGCCGTGGCACTACCAGAACGTTGTGTCACGGCACTCCGGTTGAAGGAGTATTTGACAGCGGTTAAAAGACCATCTTTGCTGCACGCTTGTGGGGGGTTAGACGACTATGTGTCTTCATGCTGAAAGACCGCCGAGAGGCGTCGTAGTCGAGAATTTAATTACGTCAGCATAGCCCTGAGCCATGCCAGTCTAAGATAAAACGTGCCTTCCGTGAACAGGTAATCGCGCTCATATTCACGTCCCTCTGATCAGGTATAACTCCGGTACAGGGTCAATGTGACATGACGGCAACAATGCTAGCTTACTAAGGCCATATCTATCCTCCTCGACTGACCCAGACCTTCATGTGTCGTTTACTTGCCCAACTGGGCAGCTTAGCCGCAAGCCGAGTATGGCTACGCATACAGCTGAAATGTGACCGTCGATATCCTGTGATCATCAAGAAGCCAGCCTATCCCCGTTTTAATCCAGATGGGTTGCTGATCGTCCAAGTTGTGCTTGCGCCGAGGTAGAAAGAGTTTCAACTCCGAAGGATACATCGTCGACGGGCTTCGCCGAATATATTTGCCTCTAGAGCCAAATTCGTAAGGACCGTTGGCTATGAGACGAGTGTTTCTAGTAATCGACATTCATTCGGTCCTCGTTTGCCAGAGAAAGACTCTATTTTCTTCCTGAGAACGACTCTAAGTCTATGCGGAATGGCTCACATTAAAACAAGTTCGGTTCCCAGATATCTTAATCTCAACGTAATGTATATTGCCTCTTGCCATGCAACTACTAGCTAAAGTAAGAAGACGTATCCTATAGATATTCACCCTTGGCCAGGCGGCAAAGTTATGGAAGAGAACAATCATTACCTATTGATGTCATGCATCCTCCTAGATGTCGATACGGATTAACCCGAAGTATTGATATCCCTCATTCAAAAAAAGGAGAAACGGGTGCGTAAAAGCCCGTCATTTAAAGTTCATCAGAATGCTTCATGTATCTTTTCGCTGCATTTTCAACTAACGAAAGTCGTCCAAAGGCCATTTAGATTAGCCTTGAACCTTGTAGGTCCCGAATACCCTGCTCAGCGAAGGCAAAGTGAGGCTGGGAACGATAAGTCGGAAACGTATTCAATGATAAAATACTGGAAGCGCCATTTCTATCCGAGTGTTGACCCATGTCTTTCTCTATGGTACAGAAGCAAAATCTTTAAAAGACTCTGCAGTCTTTATGGTTTGGCAAGTAAACTTGGACCTGAAGCGAAGTTACTCAGAGTAGCACTGAAACCAGTTAGCCGTAAAACGTGTATTCAACGACAAGCACTAGAAGCATCATTTCCATCCCGGAAATGACCCCAAAGTCCTTTCACTGTATGGGTCCGAAGGGGTATTCGACCTGAAGCAAGATTATAATGCATTTGGCTAGAATCGTTAAGGCCATTTCCATCTTTGAAGTGGTTCAAGTCTTTACGATATCACACTGAAGCAGACCGGCATTTATCTGGAAACATGTGGCCAACGACATGACACTAGAAGCGTCATTTTCATCTCGGGAGTGACTTCTTGGTCCCTATAGGACACAAAACGGGGTTTACTTCTCGAAGATTTCTGATTCCAACACATCGTACGTTATCTATTACATTCTGACTGTCATCTAAAGCCGAAGACGGCGGGTCCCGGGGGGAGCCGTTCTGTGCAAGCAGCGGTTACATGTTCGGTTCACGTTTTTTCTTAGCTACCGCCAGTAGTATTGATCAAATAGGCATTGCACATGACTTGATCCATTTTCGTCTGTAATCCGAATAGAAACCTTCCAGAATGGCCGTTTATGGATTCATAGGCCAACACGAAATGCATAAAAACCCGCCTTTTCTCTCTTCAAATACTCAGCGAACCTGCTCTTGCAATAGTCTCTCAACAGCTATGCGTTTTCAGCTCCTCTTATTCGTACAACTCGCCCTCGTTGGCTTTGCTGCTGCCGACAGCTGCGATGTCATCATCGATAGCGCAAACACCACTCAGTATATTGCGGACAATAGTGGCTCACCTGGCTATCTGGTTGAGACAGACCCTAGCTCGTCCAATGCTGCCGTAAGTGGTGGTTCACATTACTACACATATAATTCATGCATATGCGCTTGATAGACCTTAACCATTGACCCGTGTCCTTTATACGTTAACGGCACTGTCAGCACGATTTATGATAGTGCAGCTAACCAGTACATTTGCTCGCTAGTAAGTCCGGATAATTTGTATTGTGAAATCAAAAAATGGACTGTTGTGTAGGATGAAGATAAGACATATCTTTATTGGTCCTATTCCAGCGACAACTGCACATGGCAATTCGCGCAGCTTTCTAACGGTTCTTTCTAGTAAGTTTTAATGACGATTCCGCATTCTGGTGTTAAAGTCCCTTGATTAGCATTTTCACTCCGGGGACTGGCTACTATTGGGTTCAAAACTCGACCATTGAACCTTATGTGAGTAGAAGATCGTCATTTGTGCTGAATACTTGAGTGACGACTTTGCTAGATTGAAACCCTTCTTGGAAGTGAAATCTACTACAACCATAACGTCTGGGATCTCTATTGAGTTTGCTCGAGCTCTGCGCAACTGAACTAGGAGTGAAACGTTTTATGGAATTGAATGAATTGAATTGTCTGAATGTAGTGACTATTTGTGTATAACATGTGGCAATATATGTGTGTCGTGTTCGGCTCTCGGCGTAAGTACGTCTATCAAGCGAGAGTTACATCGTCTCACAGAATGGATGCATTGTACTTGATGTTGACTATGAGCGTCGTGTAAGTGTTTGAAGGCATAAATATTAGGTGAAGTTGACGTGTTAAAACAGAACTAGAAGGCAACAGAACACTACACTCGGTGGATGCCCAATTCTAAAGATAGCTGCGTATCTTTCGGAATGCTAAGTTGCTTCGTCGGGGTGCCAAAATTTTCACAATGCTCACCGCCTACACTCCGATTTAGAGTGTCGACCTCTATTGTAGGCGTCTTATCCACGCTATTGGCAGTCCAACATTAACAAGTCACAGTATATCTTAATGTCGAGACTTCTGATGTCGTTTCTGGGCTACTTTTCCTGCCCTCTATTTTCCGTACTTGTGTCTAATTATCGCTCGCCTAGTTGACTCTCCTCACTAAATCCTGGCGACTCCTTTTCATTTAAATGTTAAGGGGATGACTGTGGGACCAGAACGGATCCGAACGCAGGTATCAAGTTTGATTGCATAAGAAGTCGCGGTCGGTAGGATGAATAGATCCTTGCCGAAGCGGGGGAATACGTGTCGATGGGAAGGGCGCAGAGGAGCAGCAGCACGACATACCAATAGAACTGAGGTAAGTCGCTAATAGTATCGTCAGTTATGAGGAGCGGATAGAATGCGACTATGATCGGTTGTATAGCGTCCGATGCTTTTGTCAGTTTGATAAGCAGGCGGTCGGTTAGCGAAAAGTCGTGGGTGGGTCGTGGAAGGGATGGTAGCAGGATCCCGTCAAGCACCGCCACTAGAAAAAATCAGATACGACCCTACGGCACGCTGTATGTTGAGGCTGGGCGCAGTTGCACATGTGCCTCATTGCACGTGTCGGCCCTGTGCTGGAGTTAGTACTCCTGGGCCTGTCAGAGAGACGGGAACATGAGTGCGGTTACCTGTTCGCGGAAGGCACCAGCCTGAGACTGAGATACCTTTTACGGCAATACTATGCTGACGTAATTAAATACACTTTCAGCATGAAGCCGTATACACTGTCGTCTAACCCCCACAATCGTGTAGCAATCTTTTAACCATTAAAGGACGACCACTGCTCCAGGCGTTTTCAAAACTGGCAATGTCGCGATCAGGGCTGACATTCGTTACCTACTGGGGTGTCGTGCTTTTCGGTTACGATACAGGGTGAGTTTGGTCTACTCGTTCATACTTGTGGCTGCTCAAAGTTTCATTATCTCTTTTTCAGATAGCATTGGGTGCACAACATAGGCCAGATACGCAACCTTTATTATTCGTGCGGAAGTGACGTGAGTAATCTTTATTTTCGAGAGCACCTTGGCGTCATCCAATGTATTCCGTAATACGCTGATTTCATGTATTAGTTCACCCCTCTATTAGGAAGCTTCAACTTGATCCTTTTCCCATGCGGGCGCGCGATGCCGTCAGCTAAAATCGGGCGAAAATCGTATTCTTAGCTCAAGGCCATCGAGACTGCGAGAAACCCACGCGTCGGCTTACATATTCGATGGAGGATCACTGAGCTGACTCAAATCATGGTAAGGCTTCGGCCTGGCTTTTTTCTCCCAATGCCTGTTTCAACCTTCGTTATGCGATCAGGTTGGTTTAATGATCCATTTTGTAAACTGCGGGTATTAGAATCTATATCGACTAGGGA
>QFEO01005951.1:0-30827 GCA_003316615.1 Amanita pseudoporphyria | reverse complement strand
CCCTAAATTGATATATGTGGTTGCTAAATTGGCCATAACATCAAGGGTATCTGGATGATCTGTCCCAAGTATTTCCTTCCTTTTCTCCATCACATACACCTCAAGCTTCTCTGATTCATCATTTCTTCCTAAATTACTGTATGTGATGGCCAGATTGGCCATGACAGTAAGAGTATCTGGATGGTGAGTCCCAAGTATTTCCTTCCTTTTCCCCATCACATACACCCCAAGCTTCTCTGATTCATCATTTCTTCCTAAATTGTTATATGTGCCTGCTAAGTTGACCATGACAGTAAGAGTATCTGGATGGTCAGTCCCAAGTATTTCTTTCCTTTTCCTCATCACATACACCTCAAGCCTCTCTGATTCATCATATCTTCCTAAATTCCTGTATGTATTTGCTAGGTTGGACATGACAGTAAGAGTATCTGGATGGTCAATCCCAAGTATATCCTTCCTTCTCTCCATCACATACACCTCAAGCTTCTCTGATTCATCATATCTTCCTAAATTCTTATATGTGATGGCTAAATTTGCCATGGCTCTAAGAGTGTCTGGATGGTCTGTCCCAAGTATTTCCCTCCTTTTTCCCATCACATACACCTCAAGCTTCTCTGATTCATCATTTCTTCCTAAATTAGTATATGTGGTTGCTAAATTGGCCATGACTGTAAGAGTATCTGGATGGTCTGTCCCAAGTATTTCTTTCCTTTTCCTCACCACATACACCTCAAGCTTCTCTGATTCATCATTTCTTCCTAAATTGATATATGTGATTGCTAAATTGGCCATAACATCAAGGGTATCTGGATGGTCTATCCCAAGTATTTCCTTCATTTTCTCCATCACATACACCCCAAGCTTCTCTGATTCATCATTTCTTCCTAAATTACTGTACGTGGCTGCTAAATTGGCCATGGCAATAAGAGTATTTGGATGGTCTGTCCCAAGTATTTCCTTCCTCTTCTCCATCACATACACCCCAAGCTTCTCTGATTCATCATATCTTCCTAAATTCCTGTATAAGCTTGCTAAATTTGCCATGACAATGAGAGTATCTGGGTTATTTGTCCCTAGCATTTCTTTCAATTTTTCCATGACATACACTTGGAGCTTTTCTGACTCCCCCCATCTCCCTTGTTTGTGCAATGTGATAGCCAAAGTGACCATGCTTCTAAGGGTATGAAGATGATCAGGTCCAAGTTTTTCTTTCCTTGCCTCCACACTCTGTACATTCAACTTCTCTGCATCTAACCAATTCCCAACAATATAAAAAGCAGATCCAAACCTTCTAAGTTCATCATCATAATAATGTTTTTGAAGCTGCAATTGTATTGCATATCCATCATTTGCTCTGATGTGTGGAACCACCTGGGCATAGAAGGCATAGTTATCATCATCATTATCTGGGTCAATTGAACATGATATCAATGCTCTTGTCATGTAAAATATGACAGGTGCATCTGACATTGATATTCTGTCCCTACTCCATGCATGTACCAAGGGATGAACTGAATATTGTTTATTATTGCTCTTAATTAGGGAGAATGATGCCAAGATTTGAATGCCTTGTTGGAAATAAAATTTGTCCCATTCATTTCTTTCATTCAAGTAAAGTGATTTTGGATTTAACAGTGTTATTGACAGTGGCAGTCCCAATTTCTTTTCTTCTTCAATATCTCTCTTGCAATAGTTTACAGCAGCATTCCTGAACATTTCTTCTGAAATATTCTCATAATGGAGGAAAGCAAAATATCTTTGGCACATGATTGCACTCTTTGCTGCAAGTGATTCTGGTCCTGAGCCTACTCTTAGTCTTTGTTCAATTTCTTTCATTGAAATCTCCCATGTTCCATATGTGGAGTATCCATAATCAGATGCACCCTTGAATCCAGAATTCATCATTAGCTGGTTGGACTGCTTATGATACAGTTCCATGTAATCTTCTAGATTACTGTTGCATGCCTGGATGTATGCTCCAGCTTGGTCAATAGCAAGTGGAATATATCCCAATTCCAACACAAGCTTTCTTGCCAATACAGTTTCTTCAGAATCTCCATCTAGCATGGCAGAGTTTAAAAGCAATGAAACAGCCTCATTCTCTCCCATGCCCTGAACCTCCATTGAGTTCCTCTTCAATACAACCCTCATGAGTGACTTGTTTCTGCTAGTGATCAAAATATTCCCTTTAGTTCCTGTGGGCAGAAGCTTTTCAACTATTTCATATCCACCATCTGCATTATCATATACCATAAGCCAGTTACTCTTGTCAGAAATCCACTTCAAAGCAGAATTAGCTGTAGATCCAGAAGGCAAATTGTTAGCAATTGCAATCTGTCTAAGCCTGAGATCAATAGAGTGTTCAGAGGAAGCATCAACCCAAAATATGTCAGAGAACCTTGGGCAGATATATCAGAAATAGACATGTGGAGTAATTATACAATTACCTGTATTTATTTTTCTCAATGAACTTTAGACAAATCTGAGTTTTACCAATGCCACCTAGTCCATATAGAAGAAAAGACTTTCTTCCTTCACTTGAATCACTACCAAAATAATCTTCAAGTCTTTGGAGATACACATCTCTACCAGTGAAGAAAGGGCTAGGGTTCCTCAAAGGAGGCATTGTTTGTATCCTCTCTGGAGCAGGACCTGGGGTAATGTAGTAGTTTACAATCTAATGTTATCACCATGAGTAATAATTTCTGATTTAAGTGAAATGATTGCATACATTATCCCTATGAACTTCAGTCAGATTGCTGGCTGTCACAGATATGTTTGAGCCATGATGTAGAAAGCCAGAGTTTGTAGCAGATGCCATGAAGTCAAATGATGTGCCAGTGTACAGTGCGTGATGGTGGTGGCCAAGAACCAAAGAACTTCGTCACACAATGTCACACTTCCACGCTCGATGTATTGTTTTCTTATCAAGCTCCGTCGTCCTACATCGGAGACAATCGAGCGTGTGTTATTTCAACCCGTATGTTGAAAACACGCCCACGCTTCATAACCAGGACTAAGGTCACCATGTCCACGGGGGCCAGCCTTTCTTTGCCTTCTACACGCCCAAGATCCACCTCCGACTTCTACCCGCCTACCTCTATCAAGCGCTCGTCGGAACCCTAACTTCCCTGTCAGTCATCTATGCACTCGAGGGCTGACAGAGTGATGGCCTCGGCATCTTAGCTACTCTGTCCAGAGTTGTTTAGAGCTGAGGATCTAGCCCAGGAAGCGGCTGATGACCCAGTTTGTAGTTTTTCTCCTGATTCACACTAGCCATAGACGCTGGCAGCGACTCGCCTCTGCGGTCCACTATTTTGAGCTCTTTGCTGCATGGCCGCCTCCGCAACACCGTCCCATCTCACATTGTCAACAACACCCCCAACCCGCCCGGAGACCTCTCCGCCTCTCCGCCCCGCCCCCACTTAGGAACCAACAATAACACGGCATCCAATGCCACCAACGTCGGTCCTACACCCTTATCTGTGCCGTCCATGCCGGGAGGACTTGGGCCCCATGACGCCCTACCCAACACACTAATGCGTTCAGTACCTGGCTCGTCCCCCACCTAGACTTCCGCCGTTCCCTCTGATTTGAGGCCATCACACACGACCTGTGTGAGTCAGACCCAGCGCTCCGAATCAGTCATTTCACTGGCTGGTCTGGGTTGGGCTTGTCCACAGTTAACGCTTTGGGCTCTAATAAACTTGCGCTTAAATTTACAGTCATTCCTTGTGCCCTACAATTCGGTGAACTCCACGCTGCTACTCAATGTATATCAAGCTCCGTCGTTCTACATCGGAGACAATCGAACATGAGTTACTTCAACCAATAATACTTCCGAAGTAGTTCACATCGAAAAAATGTCATACCATATAGTGGAAACTTTGTAATTAACTAGGATCCCAGCCTTTGTTTACCTTGAAGCCGCACGCCCAACATCCACCTCCAACTTCTACCTGCCTACCTTTGTCAAGCGCTCCCAGGATCCCTAACTTCACTGTCAATCGTCTGGTCACTCTTTCTCTGTTCCTGCTCTGGTTAGCCTCCATCATTCTGACTTGTCTTAGTCTTGGGCTGTCGACAACAGGCAGCGCTTTGCCGGATTGTAAGGATAATTTCAACTGTTTGGCGTGCTCGAACCTCTGCTCTTCAACGTCGCTGCGGACGAGCGAGGTATACGGTGCAATAAGGGAATGGGAATGCTGGCAGAGGGAGAGAAGCGTCTAGAGTCATAAAATTGGGCCGTAGGTCATTCTAGCCGTTGCTACCTGTGGTAACACGATTGAAAGTCAGAATTTCTTGCTCCCCACTTAAGTCTAATCCATTCCTTCCTTGTAATCTACCCTTCCTCTCAGTAAATGTCCTAAACACACCCCCTTCAACTTTCCCAACCATTGAATATTGACCATATGTCCGCTCGCGACAAGACTTAGGATAAATGATCTGATCTATCCAAAAGCTCTTGCTGATCATAAACGATCGTTGAAGAACAGTATATGCCAACCGTCGAACATCTAGTCGGCGTGTGGGTAGTCCGAAATCATCTCTATTGCCTGTACGCGTTTCGCCGAAAGGTGAACGTTGAACAGCCAAGACTATAGCTAACTCGTCTTTGACTATTCTTCATGGACCGAGATCATGATAAGTCTTTCACCGATGCCTATCAGCGCAGACACGGTTGACCACAACCCTCTAGTTGTACCACGTCTCCATCCTGAGGTAATATTGCACATCACCGAAGCGCACAGCCGCACCGTGCGTCGGGCGAGGCCCAGGGTGCATGAGCCAACTGCCTGCAAGGGGAAGGAAATGTGGCTTAGAGATGATAGAATAATCGGAGAGAGTGGTGATGCGCATTTCGGGTACGATAGTGGCATTATCATATACTGTTGCAGCGACCAAAACATGATACTCATGTCCATCCGATTGCCTGGCTCCATCCCAGCCCTATCCTTGTCTCTATAGCAGCCAAATGATCAAACGAGCTCATAAAATGGCAACCGATGATTAGCAAAGTTTAGTGTTGGTTTGAGATGGGTCACTGCGAGTCCAGGGTCGGCTACTGTGCTGTCCATGATGCCCCCATCTGTAGTAATATTCACCTCCACTGCGCCCTGCTCCCGCACCTTCCACTATTCGAAACCCACCACTCTGCGCTCGCCTGTCCAACTCAATCGCGCCTATCCCTCCGCCCACTTCCCTAGGAAATGTCGCCTCCTTGCCTTCCTCTCCGTCTGTCTCATTTGCACCATCAGGCTTCGCCAGCATGCTCAGACGGAAGCCTAACCCAAATCGTAAACCAGCAGGCTGGTGGCGATATCACCCCGAACGCAAGCCCCATGCTTTCATCCAGCGCACGCCCCAGCTCCCCGCATCACACCCATCAAGCGCCAACAATAATGCTGCGTCCAACGTCAATGCCAACGTCAATGCTGGTCCTACACTCTCGTGTGCCTTCCATGCCAGGAGGACTCCCCACGATATCCTCATCCACACCCACCCAACACACTAATGCAACCAAATACCTTCCGTATCCTGCTCGTCCCCCACTTGGACTCGTGCCGCTCTTTTCGATTCGAGGCCATCACACGCGACCTGTGTGAATCAGGCCCAGTGCTCCAATCGGTTGTTTAACCGGCCAGTCCGGAATGAGCTGTTAATGCTTTGGAAACTTGCGCTTAAATCTAAGTTGTTTCCCGCGCCCGTGCCGAGAAAAGTTCTTCATTCGCGGTACCAAGTTGTTGTGATTGAGTCCTGCCAATCAGGAGTCGGCCGTTCCAGCTTAAGGATGGCGATATTTTGCATCTTTGCGAGGATTATCAAGGTGGCGCTGAGGATATCTATAAGAGCGCGAAGATCAGAATAGAGGTCGAGAGAGTGGCAGGCGGGTGCGAATGCGTTCAAGTATGTGTCTCGCCTTTTTTTTTCGGTAGATTTTGACAATGCACATTTAGTACGGCCGCACTGAAAAGGTCGAAAACACGTCCACATTTCATAACCACGACTAGGGTCACCATGTCCACGGGGGCCTAGCCTTTCTTTGCTTTCCGCACGCCCAAGGTCCACCTCCGACTTCTACCCGCCAATCGCTCCTCGGAACCCTGACTTCCCTGTCAGTCGAGGGCTGTCAGAGAGATGGCCCCAGCATCTAAACTAGTCTGTCCGGAGTTGCAGCGCCCGATGTCGTGGTGCTCCATTTGTGTATTTAGGGCGAGGATCTAGCCCAGGAGGCGGCTGACGGCCCAGTTTGTAATTTTTCTCCTGATTCACACTGGCCATGGACGCTGACAGCGACTCGCCCCCTCTGCGGTCCACTACTTTGAGCTCTTTGCTACGTGGCCGCCCCCGCAACGGCGTCCCATCTCACACTGTCAACAACACCCCCAACGACAACAACCCGCCCAGAGGCCTCTCCGCCTCGCCCATTACTGGGATATTCTCGGCTCTGACTAGATCTGGCTTTCTCGTTACACGCGCAGGCGCATCTACTCTTGTGAACACTAGACAACCTCCTCATCGATCCAACTCGAATCCTGCTTCCCCAGAACCAAACCCAAGCGCGATAACTGTGTCCATCCCTCTGCCCACTTCTCCAGGAAACATCGCCTCCTTGCCTTCCTCTCCATCCGTCGCATCTGTACCATCGGGCTTCGCCAGCTTGCTCCAACGAAAGCCTAACCCCAACAACAACAACAACAGTAGCAACGCAAACCAGTTGGCTAGCGGCAATAACGCCTCGAATGCAGCGCACCCAACCAGATCCACACGCCTCAGCTCGCCGCATCACACCCATCAGGCACCAACAATAACACGGCGTCCAACGCCAACGTCAACTCCAACACCGGTCCTACACCCTCATCTGTGCCGTCCATGCCTGGAGGACTCCCCACGATGTCCTCATCCGTCTCCGCCAACATCCACGCCCTGCCTAACACACTAATGCAACCAAATGCGTTCCGTATCCAGCTCGTCCCTCACTTGGACTCACGCCGTTCCCTCTGATTTGAGGTCATCACACGCGACCTGCGTGAATCAGACCCAGCCCTCTGAATCGGTCGTTTCACTGACTGGTCTGGGTTGGGCTTGTCCGCAGTCAACGCTTTGGGTTCCAACAAACTTGCGTTCAAATCTAAAGTCGTTTCTCGAGCCAATGCCGAGATTTGGGTGGAGAAGGGCGGAAAGTTTTTCATTCGCGATACCAAATCGTCGAGTGGAATATTTTGCAGCTCGGCGTAGATTACCAAGGTGGCGCGGAGGACATTTATAAGAGCGTGAAGATCAGAATAGAGGTCGGAAGAGAGTGGCAGGCGGGTGCGAATGCCTTCAAGTATGTGCCTCGCCTTTTTTTTTTCAGTAGATTTTGACAATGGACATATAGTACGGCCGCACTGAAAAATTTAAAGAACCTCGCGGCCATTGTTGGCCCAACGATGGCTCCAACTACCCCAATAGTCGGTACAAATGTTAAATCAAAACCATCAAAAGTTCAAATCCCAGACTGTTGTATCTGTACGTTGCTCGCCTTCCTATATGCGTCCTCTAACAGTATTATCGCACAGGTCTATTCACTGTAACCGTCCGCCAAGCATTATTCATTGCCCTTTGTTCCCACACTTTTCATTATAAATGCATTCGTCCGATTATTGAAGTTCATCACCCTGCGTTCTCCTGTCCCTTATGCAGGACATATGGAGATCTCGATGAAGATGTGGAGGTAGAGGCTCCAGACGTTGATATCGACATTGAAGAGGCCGATGCTGAAACAGGTTCGATGAATGCCGGTGCTCAAGGTCAGGATGGAGATAATGCGGGTGGGAACGGAAACGGGTCGTTTCGTTCCCCACAACAACGGCAACAGAAGGAAGATGCAGAGATGAGTGATGCGTCTACCCCGCCGCCTCCTCATCTTCCTCTCACGCATTTAGGGACAAGCCCTAACTTGAACCCCAATACCACTATGACTGGGACGCCTGCTCGTTTGATCCCCATCACAGAGCTGTCATTAGACAGGGACAGGGACCGTGAGGCCAGCATTGAAACGGAGGTTAAGGCAGATACCATTCCCCACGCTTCTCTTTTGGGTTCGAGGCGCGCCCGAAGCGGGAGTGGAGTCGTGGTTGGAAGAAGGGGTTCTAGATACGGCGGTGTAACAGCCTGTACGGATGATGACGGTATATCGGTATTGGTCACAAGGCTAGGAGCAGGAGTAGAGGAATCAGACCATATGGAGATAGGGGATGCGATTGAGTGAATGGGTCTCGCTGTTTTCAAATCCTATCACTCATTGCTAAGCACTCTATTCGCACCTGTACAGATACGGCGGTCCTGAAGAAGATTCTCCCATGGACGACGAAGAGTGCGACTATGTCAATGTGGCTGCTGTGGCTGGTGGTGTTCCTGTTATTGAAGGTGCGGAAGGCGCGGTTACTGAATTTGGGGTAGCTGCTGGGTCTGGAAGTATTGGTGGGGCTACGGTTACTGGTGACCGATCCAGAGGTGGGAAGAGGAAGCGGTGATGGTTAATGGTTCATGAATGATAGCAGAGAAAAAAACGCGGGTATCACTATTCTCAAGTGTTGACATTCTATGTGTTTCTTTTTAGTTTCTTTTAATGACAGTCTTGTGTTTCTATGCTGGTGCTTGTTTAGAACACTATGAGCATCTCTTCTAATCCATGATAATTTTGGTAGTTAGGTACATGGCTTCTCCCAGTGCACAATAGCTTAGCATTATCTCCCCCCTAATATTGATAGTTAGGTATCAGCAGGGCTCCTGGCCTAGTAATTGGAAACAGCTATCATTGATTCAATAAAACAGGCAACATGATTACTATGTGGCAGCTGTCTCAAGAAAGGCCTTAATATAAACCTCAGGTTATAGCCAATGGAAATTCTAAATTACATGAACCATATCAATTTCATATTCATTCAAGTACAGACTATCAACTGAAAACATGAACAAATATTTTACACTTTGAAGAACACATTGCTTGATCTTGAAAACTTTATCCAATAGTGCTCCTGCTTTTCCAAGCCATCTTATTTTCTTGTATCTTAATTTAGACATGTTCTCAAGGGTCTGCAGATGGCCAGGTTCCTTCCTTTTTCCCATCACATACTTCTCAAGGTTCCTTGCTTCATCATTTCTTCCTAAATTCTTGTATGTGGTTGCTAAATTAGCCATGGCTTTGAGAGTATCTGGATGGTCTATCCCAAGTATATCCTTCCTTCTACCCATTACATACAACTCAAGTTTCTCTGATTCATCATTTCTTCCTAAATTCTTGTATGTGATTGCCAATTTCATCATAGCATCAAGGGTATCTGAATGGTCTGTCCCAAGTATTTCCTTCCTTTTTCCCATCACATACACCTCAAGCTTCTCTGATTCATCATGTCTCCCTAAATTGTTGTATGTGTTTGCCAAACTGGCCATAACAGAAAGAGTATCTGGATGGTCTGTCCCAAATACTTCCTTCCTTTTCTCCACCACATACACCTCAAGCTTCTCTGATTCATCATTTCTTCCTAAAATCTTGTATGTGTTTGCTAAATTGGCCATAACAGTAAGAGTATTTGGATGATCTTTCCCAAGTATTTCCTTCCTTTTCCTCATCACATACAACTCAAGCTTCTCTGACTCATCATTTCTTCCTAATTTCTTGTATGTGACTGCTAAATTGGCCATGACATAAAGAGTATGTGGGTGGCCAGTCCCAAGTATTTCCTTCCTTTTCCCCATCACATAGACCTCAAGTTTCTCTGATTCATCATTTCTTCCTAAATTCTTATATGTGATGGCTAAATTTGCCATGGCTCTAAGAGTGTCTGGATGGTCTGTCCCAAGTATTTCCTTCCTTTTTCCCATCACATACACCCCAAGCTTCTCTGATTCATCATTTCTTCCTAAATTACCATATGTGACTGCTAAATTGGCCATGGCAAGAAGAGTATCTGGATGGTCTGTCCCAAGTATTTCCTTCCTTTTCCCCACCACATACAACTCAAGCTTCTCTGATTCATCACTTCTTCCTGCATACTTATATGTCATTGCTAAACTGACCATGACACTAAGAGTATCTGGATGGTCTGTCCCAAGTATTTCCTTCCTTTTCTCCATCACATACACCTCAAAATTCTCTGCCTCCTCAAATCTGTGTTGCCAAAAAAGTGTGTTTGCCAAGATGACCATGCTGTTAAGGGTTTGAAGATGATTAGGTCCAAGTTTTTCTTTCCTTGCCTCTACACTCTGTACATTCAACTTCTCTGCATCTAATGAGTTCCCAACCCTATCAAAGGCAAATCCAAACCTTCTATATTCATCATCATAATAATGTTTTTCAAGTTGCAATTGTATTGCATACTCATCACTTGCTCTGATGTGTGTAACCACATGGGCACAGAAGGCATAATTATCAACATTTTCATCTGTGTCTATTGAACATGATATTAATGCTCTTGTCATGTAAAATATGACAGGTACATCAGACTTTGATATTCTATCCCTACTCCATGCATGTACCAAGGGATGAACTGAATATTGCCTATTGTTGCTCTTAATCAGGGAGAATGATACCAAGACCTGAATGCCTTGTTGAAAATAGAATTTGTCCCATTCATTTCTTTCATTTAAGTAAAGTGAATTGGGATTTAATAGTATTATTGACAGTGGCAGTCCCAATTTCTTTTCTTCTTCAATATCTCTCTTGCTGTAGTTTACAGCAGCATTCCTGAACATTTCTTCTGAAATATTCTCATAATGGAGGAAAGCAAAATATCTTTGGCACATGATTGCACTCTTTGCTGCAAGTGATTCATGTCCTGAGCCTATTGTGACTCTTTGTTCAATTTCTTTCATTGAAATCTCCCATGTTCCATATGTGGAGTATCCATAATCAGATGCACCCTTGAATGCAGAATTCATCATTAGCTGGTTGGACTGCTTATGATACAGTTCCAGGTAATCTTCTAGATTACTGTTGCATGCCTGGATGTATGCTCCAGCTTGGTCAATAGCAAGGGGAATATATCCCAGTTCCAAAACAAGCTTTCTTGCCAATACAGTTTCTTCAGAATCTCCATCAAGCATAGCAGAATTTAAAAGCAATGAAACAGCCTCATCCTCTCCCATGCCCTGAACCTCCATTGAGTTCCTTTTCAATGTAATCCTCATGAGTGACTTGTTTCTGCTAGTGATCAAAATATTCCCTTCAGTTCCTGTAGGCAGGAACTTTTCAACTATTTCATATCCCCCATCTGCATTATCATATACCATAAGCCAGTTACTCCTGTCAGAAATCCACCTCAAAGCAGAATTAGCTGTAGATCCAGAAGGCAAATTGTTAGCATTTGCAATCTGTCTAAGCCTAAGATCAATGGAGTGTTCAGAGAAAGCATCAATCCAAAATATGTCAGAGAACCTTAACCAAATATATCAGAGGTAGGTATGTAGAGTAATTATACACTTACTCATGCTTGTTTTTCTCAATGAATCTGAGACAAATCTGAGTTTTACCAATACCACCTAGTCCATATAGAAGGAAGGACTTTCTTCCATTACTTGAGTCACTGCCAAAATAATCTTTGAGTCTCTGGAGATACACATCTCTACCAGTGAAGAAAGGACTGGGATTCCTCAAAGGAGGTATTGTTTGTATCCTCTCAGGAGAAGGCACTGGAGCCATGTAGTAGTTTGTAATCTAATGTTATTACCATGAGTAATAATTTCCATTTTTAGTGAAATGATTACATTATCCCCATGGATTTCAATCAGATTGCTGTCTATCACAGTTATGTTTGAGGCATGATGCCCAAAACCAGAGTTGGTGGCAGACGCCATAAAAGTGTGCCAGTGTACAGCACGCGATGGTGGTGGTCGAGAAGCAAAGAACCTTGTCATACGATGTCACACTTGCACACTGTTTCAGCTACAATTCGGTGAACTCCGTGGCTACTCGATGTATCGTTTTCCTATCGAGTGCCATTGTCCTACATCGGAGACAATCGAGCGTGAGTCTTTCAACCCATATGTCGAAAACGTGTCCACACTTCATAATCAGGACTAGGATCACCATGTCCACGGGGGCATAGCCTTTCTTTGCCATCCGCACGCCCAAGATCCACGTCTGACTTCTCCTACCTGCTTACCTCTGTCAAGCGTTCCTCGGAACCCTGGCTTCCCTGTCAGTTGAGGGCTGACAGAGAGATGGCCCCAGCGTCTAAACTAGTCTGTCCAGAGAGGATCTAGCCCAGGAGGCGGCTGACGGCCCAGTTTGTAGTTTTTCTCCTGATTCACACTGGCCATGGACGCTGGTAGCGACTCGCCTCCTCTGCGGTCCACTATTTTGAGCTCTTTGCTACGTGGCCGCCCCCGCAATGGCGTCCCATCTCACACTGTCAACAACACCCCCAACGACAACAACCCGCCCAGAGGCCTCTCCGCCTCGCCGCAACCACAGGTGCATCTACTCTTGCAAACAACGCCAGACGGCCTCCTCGCCGATCCAACTCGACTCCTGCCCCCCCAGGACCAAACCCAACCGCGATAATCGTGTCTGTCCCTCCGCCCACCAGCTCACCTATCAGGCACCAACAATAGCACGGCATCCAATGCCAACGTCAACACCAACGCCGGTCCTACGCCCTCATCTGTACCGTCCATGCCGGGAGGACTCCCCACGACGCCCTACCCAACACACTAATGCAACCAAATGCGTTCCGTATCCGGCTCCTCCCTCACTTGGACTCACGCCGTTCCCTCCGATTTGAGGCCATCACACGCAACCTGCGTGAATCGGACCCAGCCCTCCGAATCGGTCTGGGTTGGGCTTGTCCGTAGTCAACGCTTTAGACTCCAACAAACTTGCGTTAAAGTCGAAAGTCATTTCCCGCGCCCATGCCGAGATTTGGGTGGAGAAGGGTGGAAAGTTTTTCATTCACAATACCAAATCGTCGAGTGGAACATCTTTGAACCATATTAAACTAAGTCCTGCCAATCAGGAGAGTCGACCGTTCCAGCTTAAGGACGGTGATATTTTGCAGCTCGGGGTAGATTATCAAGGTGGCGCGGAGGACATTTACAAGAGCGTGAAGATCAGAATAGAGGTCGGAAGAGAGTGGCAGGCGGGTGTGAATGCCTTCAAGTATGTGTCTCACCTTTTTTTTTCGGTAGATTTTGACAATGAACATTTAGTCTGGCCAGACTAAAAACCTTGCGGCCATCGCTGGTCCAACGATGGCTCCAACTACCCCATATCGGTACGAACAGTAAATCAAAACCATCAAAAGTACAAATCTCTGACCGTTGCATCTGTACGTTGCTCGTCTTCCTGCATGTCTCCTCTAACAGTATTATCGCGCAGGTCTATTCGCCGTAACCATCCGCCAACCATTATTCATTGCCCCTTGCTCCCGCACTTTCCGCTATAATTGCATTCGTCCGATTATCGAAGTCCATCACCCTGCATTCTCCTGTCCCTTATGTAGGACATATGCAGATCTCGATGAAGACGTAGAGGTAGAAACTCCAGCTGTTCATATTGACCTCGAAGAGGCAGGCGCAGAAACAGGCTCGCTGAATGCCGGTGCTCAAGGTTGGGATGGAGATAATGTGGGCGGGAGTCGAAACGGGTCGTTTCGCTTCCCATAACATCAACAGAAGGAAGATGCAGAGATGAGTGATGCGTCTACCCTGCTGCCCCCTCATCTTCCTCCCGCGCACTCAGGGGCAAGCCTGACTTGAACCCGAATACTACTATGACCGGTACGCCTGCTTGTTTGATCCCCATCACAGAGCTGTCATTAGACAGGGACAGGGATTGTGAGGCCGGTGTTGAAACGGAGGTTGAGTCAGATACGATTCCCCACGCTTCTCCTTTGGGTTTGAGGCGCGCTCAAGTGGGAATGGAGCTGTAGTTGGAAGAAGGGGTTCTGGATATGGCGGTGTAACAGCCTGTACGGATGATGATGATATATCGGTGTTGGTCACAAAGCTAGGAGCAGGAGTAGAGGAATCGGACCATATGGAGATAGGCGATGCGATTGAGTGAATGGGTCTCGCTGTCTCAAATGTTACTGTTACAATTAAACGTCTTTACAGTAACGACTTTACGATACGTTTTCATTTTTCTCACGATATACTTGTTTACGTTGTTCGTTACCATTCTGGATAAGACCGGACTTCTATTTTTACTTTACTATGACGTCACTCCAGTCATATGATCCTTCCATCATATTCCTTTCGTTTCCATTATCAACGAACATAGTAGCATACATACATAAACACATACATACTCCGAGTAGTATATAAACGGCATGTACTAGCAGTAGTACCTTAAGTTTAATCTATTCGTTTCAAGCTTACATCTGATCCTGAGTTCCGATCAACTCTTATCAGTTCCCTGAGCGCCTCTCAAGTGATCTTAGTCACTCAGCTTCTAATCCTCGCATTAGTCTTAGTCGCAACGCTTCTCGACGAGTGGGCTTGTTGTCACAGTTCATCCCTATTGCAGGGAACTTCTTGACCAGGCATACTAAGTTCGCTTAGCGGTAACAGTTACCACTCATTGCTAAGCACTCTATTCGCACCTGTACAGATATGGTGGTTCTGAAGAAGATTCTCCCATGGACGATGAAGAGCGGGACTATGTCAATGTGGCTGCTGTGGCTGCTGTTCCTGTTGTTGAAGGTGCGGAAGGTGCGGTTACCGAACTTGGGTGGCCGCTGGGTCTGGAGGTATCGGTGGGGCTATGGTTACAGGTGGCCGATCCATAGGCAGGAAGAGGAAGCAGTGATGGTTAATATGGTTTATGAATGATAGCAGAGAAAAACACGGGTATGACATTCTCAAGTCTCGACATTCTATGTGTTTCTTCTAATGGCAGTCTTGTGTTTCTATGCTGGTGCTCGTTTAGAATACTATGAGCATCCCTTCTCCTAATCCATGATAATTTTGGTAGTTAGATACATAACTTCTCCCAGTGCACATTGATTATTATAGCTTAGTATTATCTCTCCCCTAATATTGATAGTTAGGTATCAGTAGGGCTCCTGGCCCAGTAATTGGAAACAGCTATCATTGATTCAATAAAACAGGCAGCACAATTACTCTATGGCAGCTGTCTCAAGAAAGACTACAGAAGACCTTAATATAAACCTCAGGTATAGCCAATGGAAATTCATGCTAAATTACATGAACCATATCAATTTTATATTCATTCAAGTACAGGCTATCAACTGAAAGCATAATCAAATATTTTATACCTTGTAATCAGAATAGGTCATATAACATTCCAGTGCCATCACATTACTTGAAAACTTTATCTAATAGTGCTCCTGCTTTTCCAAGCCATCCTATTTTCTTGTATGTTAATTTAGCTGTGTTCTCAAGGCTCTGTAGATGGCCAGGTTCCTTCCCTTTTCCCATCAGATACATCTCAAGTTTCTTTGCTTCATCATTTCTTCCTAAATTCTTGTATGTGGTTGCTAAATTAGCCATGACTTTGAGAGTATCTGGATGGTCTGTCCCAAGTATATCCTTCCTTCTCTCCATCACACACACCTCAAGTTTCTCTGATTCTTCATTTCTCCCTAAATTCTTGTATGTGATTGCTAAATTGGCCATAGCAGTAAGAGTATGTGGGTGGTCTGTCCCAAGTACTTCCTTCCTTTTTCCCATCACATACACCTCAAGTATCTCTGACTCATCATTTCTTCCTAAATTCTTGTATGTGATTGCTAAATTGACCATGGCAGTAAGAGTATTTGGGTGGTCCATCCCAAGCATTTCCTTCATTTTCCCCATCACATACACCCCAAGCTTCTCTGATTCATCATTTCTTCCTAAATTGATATATGTGGTTGCTAAATTGGCCATGACAGAAAGAGTATCTGGATGGTCTGCCCCAAGTGTTTCCTTCATTTTACTCATCACATACACCCCAAGCTTCTCTGATTCATCATATTTTCCTAAACTGATATATGTGGTTGCTAAATTGGCCATGACAATAAGAGTATGTGGGTGATCTGTCCCAAATATTTCCTTCCTTTTCCCCATCACATACACCTGAAGCTTCTCTGCTTCATCATTTCTTCCTAAATTCTTGTATGTGCTTGCTAAATCTGCCATGACAGAAAGAGTATCTGGATGGTCTGTCCCAAATATTTCCTTTCTTTTCCTCATCACATATACCCCAAGCTTCTCTGATTCCTCATATCTTCTTAAATTGAGGTATGCACCTGCTAAATTTGCCATGATATTAAGAGTATCTGGATGGTCTGTCCCAAGCACTTCCTTCATTTTCCTCATCACATACACCCCAAGCTTCTCTGATTCATCATATCTTCCTAAATTCCTGTATAAGCTTGCTAAATTGGCCATGACAATGAGAGTATCTGGGTTATTTGTCCCAAGCATCTCTATCAATTTTTCTATCATATACACTTGGAGCTTCTCTGATTCATTGTGCCTTCCTTGTTTGTGCAATGTGAATCCCAAAGCAACCATGCTTCTAAGGGTATGAAGATGATCAGGTCCAAGTTTTTCTTTCCTTGCCTCTACACTCTGTACATTCAACTTCTCTGCATCTAACCAATTCCCAACAATATAAAAAGCAGATCCAAATCTTCTATGTTCATCATCATAATAATGTTTTTCAAGTTGCAATTGCATTGCATACTCATCACTTGCTCCAATGTGTGGAACCACCTGGGCACACAAGGCATAATTATCAACATTTTCATCTGTGTCTATTGAACATGATATTAATGCTCTTGTCATGTAAAATATGACAGGTACATCAGATTTTGATATTCTGTCCCTGCTCCATGCATGTACCAAGGGATGAACTGAATATTGCTTATTATTGCTCTTAATCAGGGAGAATGATACCAAAATCTGAATGCCTTGTTCAAAATAGAAGCTGTCCCATTCATTTCTTTCATTCAAGTAAAGTGAATTGGGGTTTAACAGTGTTATTGACAGTGGCAGTCCCAACTTCTTTTCTTCTTCAATATCTCTCTTGCTGTAGTTTACAGCAGCATTCCTGAACATTTCTTCTGAAATATTCTCATAATGGAGGAAGGCAAAATATCTTTGGCACATGATTGCACTCTTTGCTGCAAGTGATTCCAGTCCTGATCCTATTGTGACTCTTTGTTCAATTTCTCTCATTGAAATCTCCCATGTCCCATATGTGGGGTATCCATAGTTAGATGTACCCTTGAATGCAGAATTCATCATTAGCTGGTTGGACTGCTTTTGATACATATCCAGATAATCTTCTATGTTACTACCACATTCCTGGATGTATGCTCCAGCTTGGTCAATAGCAAGTGGAATGTACCCCAATTCTGATGAAAGCTTTCTTGCCAATACAGTTTCTTTAGAATCTCCATCAAGCATAGCAGCATTTAAAAGCAATGAAACAGCCTCATCCTCCCCCATGCCCTGAACCTCCATTGAGTTCCTTTTCAATGCAAGCCTCATAAGTGACTTGTTTCTGCTAGTGATCAAAATATTCCCTTCAGTTCCTGTAGGCAGAAACTTTTCAACTATTTCATATCCCCCATCTGCATTATCATATACCAGAAGCCAATTACTCCTGTCAGAAATCCACTTCAAAGTAGTATTGGCTGTAGATCCAGAAGGCAAATTGTTAACATTTGCAATCTTTCTAAGCCTGAGATCAATGGAGTGTTCAGAGGAAGCATCAATCCAAAATATGTCAGAGAACCTTGAGCAGATATATCAGAAATAGGCATGTAGAGTAATTATATACCTACCTGTGTTTGTTTTTCTCAATGAACCTGAGACAAATCTGAGTTTTACCAATACCACCTAGTCCATATAGAAGGAACAACTTTCTTCCATTACTTGAGTCCCTGCCAAAATAATCTTTGAGTCTCTGGAGATATATATCTCTGCCAGTGAAGAAAGGGCTAGGATTCCTCAAAGGAGGTATTGCTTGTATCCTCTCAGGGGCAGGACCTGAAGGTATGTGATTGTTTGTAATCTAATGTTATCACTATGAGCAATAATTTCTGATTTAAGTGAAATGGTTACATACATTATCCCTATGAACTTCAGTCAGACTGCTGGCTGTCACAGGTGCATTTGAGGCATGATGCCCAAAACCAGAGTTTGTAGCAGATGCCATAAAGGTGTGCCAGTGTACAGCGCGTGATGGTGGTCGAGAATCAAAGAAATTTGTCACACAATGTCACACTTTTGGTTACAATTCGATGAACTCCGGTGCTACTCGATGTATCCTTTTCCTGCCGAGGTCCATGGTTCTACATTGAGCGTTGGTTATTCCGTAATACATTCAAAGTAATTTAAATCGAAAACACGTTCTACCACATGGCGAAAACTTCAAGACTAGAATCATGACGTCCACGGGAGCCGAGTCTTTGTTTGCAACACGCCCAACGTCTGACTCCAACGTCTCCTACCCGCTTACCTCTTTCAAGCACTCCCGGAAACCCTAACTTCACCGTCGGCCACCTGTGCACTCTTTTTCCATTCCAGCCCTGGCTGGCATCCATCGTTCCGATTCGTCTTAGCCTTGGGCCGTTAACAACGGGTAGCGCTTTGCCAGATTGCAAGGATAACGTTAACCGTTTGAAACCTCTGCTCTTTGACGATAAACAATCTGATTTAATCCAAAGGCTCTTGCTGATCACACACAATCGTTGAAGAACGGTAAGTGCTAACCGTCGAATGTCTAGTGAACGTGTGGGTAGTCCAAAAATTACTTCCATTGCCTGTATGCAGTTCGCCGAAGGGTGTTTGGCCAATACAATAGCTATACTTGCCTTTGACTGCCCTTCACGGGACAAGATCATATTTGCGTTCATGATAAGTCTTTCACCGATGCCCATCGACACATTGAAAGCACGCGCGACTGAGGCATGATACATGATGCATGATGTATGATGTATGATACTTCTCTTCGTCACCATGCAGCGGAACTTTTTCTTAACAAACATGACAATTTGGGTCAAGTGAGTGACCCCATGGAGGTAATTTACCCATAAGTAACAGCGGGAATAACCCCTCGGTGTGGTCCCACCAGGGGGAATTAGGCCACCGAGGTTTCCCTACCCCCGATACATAAGATCATTGCCTAGTTCTGCCCGGCAAGGATGTGTATCAAAGATAATCGGACGTGTAATGTAACTAAAAGACAGACCGACTCCCATGGGGTGTCAATTACACGTACCACTACCCACGGCATCGACTTCGGAATCATCGAGGCAAGCACTATCCTTCCCTGACGGTGTTAGGGCTTCCTGGTTAAGGATGTGCCACCTCGTGGAAAGCACTAATTTGTTCAGCTCCACATCGACTGGGAGTGCCCCGGCGAGTTCATCAATTAGGATTTAAAAATGATATATCTCCTCTGCGTCCTTCATACGCACAGAAACATCATCGTCTAAGTCCGGGGAACACACTTCGAAACCTTTATCAGCGAACGGGAGTGTGTGAGAATCACCAAAGTCCCAGTCGAGGATCGCGAGTATACGACGGGGAGGGGAATGACTAAGTATTGGCTTATCTGATGAGCCCAACTTAGAGAGAAAATGCCGAACGTACCTTTCTATGACGTTCCGTCCATGCAGATCGCCATGCCGCAACACAAAGGGATACTCGCACCGGTTGTATGGATGTGCTATAAAATCGTCCCTCTTGCTCTTCACGAGCTCGAACGCATCCTCAGGCGTCAAGTTGGAAAGGTGATCACTCATCTCCAGTCTGAATTCTGTTTCATGAGCCGAGAGCGTGTCCTTGTGCAACATTTGATCCATGTAGTGGAATTCACGGTCGAAGACGGACCGAACGTATTCTTGCACAGAATCGTATCTGTGTGAAATGTGAGTATGTATTGCAGGTGAACGAAGTTTATTGTCGAAGAACTAACGGTCCAATGTTGTAAAGACCAAGATCATCGACAACTCCTTATATGGTATTCAGCTTCTGCGGAACCGCATAGTCCAGGTGAGGCTTACCCTTCCATCAGTAACATCGACGTCGTCAACAAGAGGACATGCGGAGCCGTCTGGGCTGATTCCACCGATCATGCTAAAAGCCGTTTTTGTCCTCATCGTACGCATCATTTCTGCAACTTGACCGGCCATATTATGTTTTTCTTCCTCTGGGAGATCCGTCCAAACCTCGCTCAAATCATCTCCGTCGATATACTCCATGGCTATGAATTCAGATCCATGGGCGCAGCTATAAGCGTAGATGGCCGGAGTGGGTATGTTGAGATCAGGGTGCCGCTGACAGTATAGCATACAGCCGACGGAAGTGGAAGTTTGCGATCGCGAGATGGTATTTGGGTCGATTGGAAAGCGGAGGATAAAGGGAAAAGGCCGATTAGGTTCACCTGTGTCGAGGTTAAGAATGTGTACATAGTTGTATCCCCCCTCGATAACATCGGTTCCTTGGACTCTAGAGACGAGCTTCGAGGACAGGATTTTGGCAGGACTTGATACGGAGGCGAAAAATATCCTAGCTGATGCTGGGACGTTGGCTAGCAAATGGATGTTTTACGGGGGAGCTGCCATGAGATGAAGATGCGAGAAGGATGTCGCCCTTTGCATGGCTCACTTGTGTGCTATGAGCGGTTGAGTTAAAGGGGTGTCTCAGTTGCAAAGCGGCGACTTACAATGAATGGGTGCGCCAGTTTTCATGCATCAACGGCTGCGGCTCTACCCTTGCCTCCATAGCAGCCTAATGACCAAACAATATCGATAAGTAGCAGGCATCGGGCAGTTATGACAGTTACGTTGACCCACAAGTAGTAGACGTTGACATTGGATGTTTAGCACATCCGCATTAAAGAATTTACATAATAAACCTAAATACAATCATAGCTGGCTCCAGCCAACCAAAGATCGACCCGTCCCTGTTTCCATTTCGTCGTCCTCTTCGCCTTCAATCGCATCACGCCCTCCATCCACTATCATATGGGTAGTTCCTGTTGCCGCTATCTTCATCAGCCTAACCATCTGATCATCCGACTCCAACACGGTGCGAGCGGTAAGTCGAAACCATCCTGCATCCGTGCGTCCCTCGCCTTCCTATGTACTCCCTCTTCTAACAGTGTCGTCATGCAGGCCTAATCCGTCTCAGCTGCACCACCAAACTTCGCCAGAATACTCCGACGGAAGCCTAACCCAAATCGCAAACCAGCAGACTGGTGGCAGTATCACCCCGAACGCAACCCCCGTGCTTTTATCCAGCGCACACCCCGGCTCCCCGCATCACACCCATCGGACACTAACAATAACATCTAATGCCAACGTCAACGCCTAACGCCAGTCTTACACCCTCATCTGTGCAGGGGGACTCCTCACAATGTCCTCATTCACGCCCTGCCCAACACACTAATGCAACCAAATGCATTCTGTATCCGGCTCGTCCTCCACTTGAACTCGCACCGTTTCCTCCGATTTGAGGTCATTACACGCGACCTGTATGATTCAGACCCAACGCTCTGGATCGGTCGTTTCACCGACCGGTCCGGAATGGGTTGTTAACGCTTTGGAAACTTACGCTTAAATCTAAAGTCGTTTCCCGTGCCCATGCCGAGATTTGGGTGGAGAAGGGTGGAAAGTTCTTCATTCGCAGTACCAAGTCGTCGTGATCGAGTCCTGCCAATCAGGAGTCGACCGTTCCAGCTTAAGGACGACGATATTTTGTATTTCGGCATGAATCATCAAGGTGGCGCGGGGGACACCTACAAGAGCGTGAATATCAGATTAGAGGTCGGAAGAGAGTGGCAGGCAGGTGCGAATGCATTCAAGTACGTGTCTCGCTTTTTTTCCTGGTAGATGCTCACAATGGACATTTAGTACGGCTGTGCTGAAACTCGTGGCTATCATTGGCTCCAACTACCCCAGTAGTCGGTACGAATGGTGAATCAAAGCCATCAAAAGTACAAATCCCAGAGTTTTACATCTGTATGTTGCTTGCCTTCCTGCGTGTCTCCTCTAACAATATTATCGGCAGGTCTGTTCGCCGTAACTGTCCGTCAAGCATTATTCATTGCTCCTTGCTCCCACACTTTCCACTGTAAATGCATTCGCCCGATTATCGAAGTCGTTCTCCTGCGCAGGACATATTGAAGACGCGAAGGAAGAAGCTCCAGACGTTGATATTTACCTTGAAGAGGCCGATGCAGAAATAGGCTCACTGAATGCTGGTGCTCAAGGTCGGGACGGAGATAATGCGGGTGGGAACGGAAACGGGTCGTTTCGTTCCCCACAACGACAACAACAGAAGGAAGATGCAGAGATGATGCATCTACCCCGCCGCCTCCTCATCTTCCTCCCGCGCATTTAGGGACAAGCCCTAACTTGAACCCCAATACCACTATGACTGGGACGCCTGCTCGGTTGATCCCCATCACAGAGCTGTCATTAGACAGGGACAGGGACCGTGAGGCCGGCGTTGAAACGGAGGTTGAGTCAGATACGATTCCCCACGCTTCTCTTTTGGGTTCGAGGCGCGCTCGAAGCGGGAGTGGAGCCGTGGTTGGAGGAAGGGGTTCTAGATACGGCGGTGTAACAGCCTGTATGGATGATGTATACCGGTGTTGGTCACAAGGCTAGGAGCAGGAGTAGAGGAATAAGATCATATGGAGATAGGCAATGTGATTGAGTGAATGAGTCTCGCTGTTCTCAAATCTTATCACACATTGCTAAGCACTCTATTCGCACCTGTACAGATATGGTGGTCCTGAAGAAGATTCTCCCATGGACAATGAAGAGCGCGACTATGTCAATGTGGCCGCTGTGGCTGGTAGTGTTCCTGTTATTGAAGGTGCAGAAGGCGCGGTTACCGAATTTGGGGTAGCTGTTGGGTCTGGGGGTATTGGTGGGGCTATGGTTACTGGTGGCCGATCCACAGGCGGAAAGAGGAAGCGGTGATGGTTAATGATTCATGAATGATAGCAGAAAAAAACGCGGGTATCACTATTATCAAGTGTTGACATTCTATGTGTTTCTTTTTAGTTTCTTCTAATGGCAGTGTTGTGTTTCTATGCTGGTGCTTGTTTAGAACACTATAAGCATCTCTCATGATAATTTTGGTAGTTAGATACATAGCTTCTCTCAGTGCACATTAATTATTATAGCTTAATATTATCTCTCCCCTAATATTGACAGTTAGATATCCTGGCCCAGTAATAGGAAACAGCTATCATTGATTCAATAAAACAGGCAACACAATTACTCTATGGCAGCTGTCTCAAGAAAGACTACAGAAGGCCTTAATGTAAACCTTAGGTTACAGCCAATGGAAACTTTAAATTACATGAACCATATCAATTTTATATTCATTCAAGTACAGAATATCAACTGAAAACACAATCAAATATTTTATACTTTGGAATCAGAACAGGTCACATAACTTTCCAGTGCTATCACATTACTTGAAAACTTTATCTAATAGTGTTCCTGCTTTTCCAAGCCATCCTGTTTTCTTGTATGTTAATTTAACTGTGTTCTCAAGGCTCTGTAGATGGCCAGGTTCCTTCCCTTTTCCCATCAGATACATCTCAAGCTTCTTTGCTTCATCATTTCTTCCTAAATTCTTGTATGTGGTTGCCAAATTAGCAATGACTTCAAGAGTATCTGGATGGTCTATCCCAATTATATCCTTCCTTCTATCCATTACATACACCTCAAGTTTCTCTGATTCATCATTTCTTCCTAAATTCTTGTATGTTGCTGCTAAATTAGCCATGACTTTGAGAGTATCTGGGTGGTCTGTCCCAAGTATCTCCTTCCTTTTTCCCATCACATACACCTCAAGCTTCTCTGATTCATCATTTCTTCCTAAATTGTCATATGTGCCTGCTAAGTTGACCATGGCAGTAAGAGTATCTGGATGGTCAGTCCCAAGTATTTCCTTCCTTTTCTCCATCACATACACCCCAAGCTTCTCTGATTCATCATTTCTTCCTAAATTCCTGTATGTGGCTACTAAATTGGCCATGGCAGTAAGAGTATCTGGATGGTCTGTCCCAAGTATTTCCTTCATTTTTACCATCACATATGCCTGAAGCTTCTCTGATTCATCATTTCTTCCTAAATTCCTGTATATGTTTCCTAAATTGGCCATGACAGCAAGAGTATGTGGATGGTCTGTCCCAAGCATTTCCTTCCTTTTCTCCATCACATACACCCCAAGCTTCTCTGATTCATCATGTCTTTCTAAAGTGCTGTATGTGATTGCTAAGTTGGCCATGGCATTAAGAGTATGTGGATGGTCTGTCCCAAATCTTCCCTTCATTTTCCCCATCACATACACCCCAAGCTTCTCTGATTCATCATATCTTCCTAAATCCCTGTATGTTACAGCTAAATTGGCCATGACAATGAGAGTATTTAGATTGTTTGTCCCTAGCATTTCTTTCAATTTTTCCATGACATACATTTGGAGCCTTTCTGACTCCTTCCATCTCCCTTGTTTGTACAATGTGGTTGCCAAAGTGACCATGCTGCTAAGGGTATGAAGATGATCAGGTCCAAGTTTTTCTTTCTTTGCTTCTACACTCTGTACATTCAACTTCTCTGCATCTAACCAATTCCCAACAATATAAAAAGCAGATCCAAACCTACTATGTTCATCATCATAATAGTGTTTTTGAAGCTGCAATTGTATTGCATATCCATCACTTGCTCTGATGTGTGGAACCACTTGGGCATAGAAGGCATAGTTATCATCCTTATTATCTGGGTCAATTGAACATGATATCAATGCTCTTGTCATGTAAAATATGACAGGTGCATCTGACATTGATATTCTGTCCCTACTCCATGCATGTACCAAGGGATGAACTGAATATAGTTTATTATTGCTCTTAATTAGAGAGAATGATACCAAGATTTGAATGCCTTGTTGAAAGTAGAATTTGTCCCATTCATTTCTTTCATTCAAGTAAAGTGATTTTGGATTTAACAGTGTTATTGACAGTGGCAGTCCCAATTTCTTTTCATCTTCAATATCTCTCTTGCAGTAGTTTACAGCAGCATTCCTGAACATTTCTTCTGAGATATTCTCATAATGGAGGAAAGCAAAATATTTTTGGCACATGATTGCACTCTGAGCTGCAAATGATTCTGGTCCTGAGCCTACTCTTATTCTTTGTTCAATTTCTTTCATTGAAATCTCCCATGTCCCATATGTGGAGTATCCATAATCAGATGCACCCTTGAATGCAGAATTCATCATTAGCTGGTTGGACTGCTTTTGATACAAGTCCAAGTAATCTTCTAGATTACTATTGCATGCCTGGATGTATGCTCCAGCTTGGTCAATAGCAAGTGGAATGCATCCTAATTCCAATACAAGCTTTCTTGCCAATACAATTTCTTCAGAATCTCCATCTAGCATGGCAGAATTTAAAAGCAATGAAACAGCCTCATCCTCTCCCATGCCCTGAACCTCCATTGAGTTCCTTTTCAATGTAACCCTCATGAGTGACTTGTTTCTGCTAGTGATCAAAATATTCCCTCCAGTTCCTGTAGGCAGGAACTTTTCAACTATTTCATATCCCCCATCTGCATTATCATATACCATAAGCCAATTATTTCTGTCAGAAATCCACTTCAAAGCAGAATTAGCTGTAGATCCAGAAGGCAAATTGTTAGCAATTGCAATCTGTCTAAGCCTGAGATCAATAGAGTGTTCAGAGGAAGCATCAATCCAAAATATGTCAGAGAACCTTGGGCAGATATATCAGAAATAGACATGTGGAGTAATTATACAATTACCTGTATTTGTTTTTCTCAATGAACTTTAGACAAATCTGAGTTTTACCAATGCCACCTAGTCCATATAGAAGAAAGGACTTTCTTCCTTCACTTGAATCACTACCAAAATAATCTTCAAGTCTTTGGAGATACACATCTCTACCAGTGAAGAAAGGGCTAGGGTTCCTCAAAGGAGGCATTGTTTGTATCCTCTCTGGAGCAGGACCTGGGGTAATGTAGTAGTTTACAATCTAATGTTATCACCATGAGTAATAATTTCTGATTTAAGTGAATGATTGCATACATTATCCATATGAACTTCAGTCAGATTGCTGGCTGTCACAGATGTGTTTGAGGCATGATGCAGAAAACCAGAGTTTGTAGCAAATGTCATGAAGTCAGATGGCATGCCAGTGTACAGTGTGTGATGGTGGTGGCCAAGAATCAAAGAACTTCGTCACACAATGTCACACTTCCACGCTCGATGTATTGTTTTCTTATCAAGCCCCGTCGTCCTACATTAGAGACAATCGAGTATGAGTTATTTCAACCCGTATGTCGAGAACGCGCCCACACTTTATTACCAGGACTAGGATCACCATGTCCACAGGGGCCCAGCCTTTCTTTGCCTTCCACACGCCCAACATCCACCTCCAACTTCTACCCGCCTACCTTTGTCAAGTGCTCCCAGGATCCCTAACTTCACTGTCAATCGTCTGGTCACTCTTTCTCTGTTCCTGCTCTGGTTAGCCTCCATCATTCTGACTCGTCTTCAATAGCCTTGGGCTGTCGACAACAGGCAGCGCTTTGCCGGATTGTAAGGATAATTTCAACTGTTTGGGGTGCTCGAACCTCTGCTCTTCAACGTCGCTGCGGACGAGCGAGGTATACGGTACAATAGGGGAATGGGATGCTGGCAGAGGGAGAGAAGCATCTAGAGTCATAAAATTGGGTCGTAGGTCATTCTAGCCGTTGCTACCTGTGGTAACACGATTGAAAGTCAGAATTTCTTGCTCCCCACTTAAGGTCTAATCCATTCTTTCCTTGTAATCTACCCTTCCTCTCGGCAAATGTCCTAAACACACCCCCTTCAACTTTCCCAATCATTGACCATACGTCTCCCACTTGTCCGCTCGCGACAAGACTTGATCTGATCTATCCAAAAGCTCTTGCTGATCATAAACTATCGTTGAAGAACAGTATATGCCAACCGTCGAACATCTAGGCGGCGTGTCGGTAGTCCGAAATCATCTCTATTGCCTGTACGCGTTTCGCCGAAAGGTGATCAGCCAAGACTATAGCTAACTCGTCTTTGACTATTCTTCATGGACCGAGATCATGATAAGTCTTTCACCGATGCCTATCAGCGCAGACATGGTTGACCACAACCCTCTAGTTGTACCACGTCTCCATCATGAGGTAATATTGCACATCACCGAAGCGCACAGCCGCACCGTGCGTCGGGAGAGGCCTAGGGTGCATGAGCCAACTGCCTGCAAGGGGAAGGAAATATGGCTTAGAGATGATAGAATAATCGGAGAGAGTGGTGATGCGCATTTCGGGTACGATAGGTAGCGGCATTATCATATACTGTTGCAGCGACCAAAATACGATATTCATGTCCATCTGATTGTCTGACTCCATCCCAGCCCTATCCTTGTCTCTATAGCAGCCAAATGATCAAACGAGCTCATAAAATGGCAACCGATTAGCAAAGTCTGTAGGCATCGAGCATTGGTCAGTTGGAGGGGAATGTAAGCACACTAGAGATATTGAACCAATGATTTCGGACATCATGGCATTCTCTGCAAGTCCAGGGCTGGTACTGTGCTGTCCATGATGCCCCCATCTGCGGCAGTAATATTCGCCTCCACTGCGCCCTGCTCCCGCACCTTCCACTATTCGAAACCCACCACTCTGCGCTCGCCTGTCCAACTCAACCGCGCCTATCCCTCCGCCCACTTCCCTAGGAAATGTCGCCTCCTTGCCTTCCTCTCCATCTGTCTCATTTGCACCATCAGGCTTCGCCAGCATGCTCAGACGGAAGCCTAACCCAATAGCTTCGCAAACCAGCAGGCTAGTGACAATACCACCTCGAACGGGAGCCCCACGCTTTCATCTAGCGCGCGCCCCAGCTCCCCACATCACACCCATCAAGCGCCAACAATAATGCTGCGTCCAACGTCAATGCCAACGTCAACGCTGGTCCTACACTCTCGTGTGCCTTCCATGCCAGGAGGACTCCCCACGATATCCTCATCCACGCCCACCCAACACACTAATGCAACCAAATACCTTCCGTATCCTGCTCGTCCCCCACTTGGACTCGTGCCGCTCCCTTCGATTCGAGGCCATCACACGCGACCTGTGTGAATCAGGCCCAGCGCTCCAATCGGTCGTTTCACCGACAAGTCCGGAATGAGCTGTTAATGCTTTGGAAACTTGCACTTAAATCTAAGTCGTTTCCCGCGCCCGTGCCGAGATTTGGGTGGAAAAGTTCTTCATTCGCGGTACCAAGTTGTCGTGATTGAGTCCTGCCAATCAGGAGTCGGCCGTTCCACCTTAAGGACGGCGATATTTTGCATCTTTGCGAGGATTATCAAGGTGGCGCAGAGGATATCTATAAGAGCGTGAAGATCAGAATAGAGGTCGGGAGAGGTGCGAATGCGTTCAACTATGTGTCTCGCCTTTTTTTTTTTGGTAGATTTTGACAATGCACATTTAGTACGGCCGCACTGAAAAGGTCGAAAACACGCCCACATTTCATAACCACGACTAGGGTCACCATGTCCACGGGGGCCTAGCCTTTCTTTGCCTTCCGCACGCCCAAGATCCACCTCCGACTTCTCCTACCCGCCTACCTCTGTCAAGCGCTCCTCGGAACCCTAACTTCCCTGTCAGTCGAAGGCTGACAGAGAGATGGCCCCAGCGTCTAAACTAGTCTGTCCAGAGTTGCAGCGTCCGATGTCGTGGTGCTTCATTTGTGTATTTAGGGCGAGGATCTAGCCCAGGAGGCAGCTGACGGCCCAGTTTGTAGTTTTTCTCCTGATTCACACTGGCCACGGACGCTGGCAGCGCCTCGCCTCCTCTGCGGTCCACTATTGTGAGCTCTTTACTACGTGGCCGCCCCCGCAACGGCGTCCCATCTCACACTGTCAACAACACCCCCAACGACAACAACCCGCCCAGAGATCTCTCCGCTTCGCCGCCGCCGCCTCCCTCGCCCACTACTGGCACATTCTCAGCTCTGACCAGATCTGGGTTTCTCGTTACAAGCACAGGCGCACCTACCCTTGCGAACAACGCCCGACGACCTCCTCGGCGATCCAACTCGAATCCTGCCTCCCCAGAACCAAACCCAAGTGCGATAACCGTGTCTATCCTTCCGTCCGCTTCCCCAGGAAATATCGCCTCTTTGCCTTCCTCTCCATCTATCGCATCTGCACCATCAGCCTTCGCCAACATGCTCCGACGAAAGCCTAACCCCAACAACGACAACAACAGTAGCAGCGCAAACCAGCAGGCTAGTGGCAATAACGCCTCGAACGCAAGCCCTGACATGCTTTCAACCAGCGCACCCAACCAGATCCACACTCCCCAGCTCGCCGCATCACACCCATCAGGCACCAACAACAACACGGCGTCCAACGCCAACGTCAATGCCAACGCCGGTCCTACACCCTCGTCTGTGCCGTCCATGCCGAGAGGACTCCCCACGATGCCCTCATCCGTCTCTGCCAACATCCACGCCTTGCCCAAATGCGTTCCGTATCTGACTCGTCCCTCACTTGGACTCACGCCGTTCCCTCCGATTTGAGGCCATCACGCGCGATCTGCGTGAATCAGACCCAGCCCTCCGAATCGGTCGTTTCACTGACCGGTCCGGGTTGGGCTTAACGCAGTCAACGCTTTGGGCTCCAACAAACTTGCGTTCAAATTTAAAGTCGTTTCTCGCGCCCATGCCGAGATTTGGGTGGAGAAGGGCGGAAAGTTTTTCATTCGCGATACTAAATCGTCGAGTGGAACATTTTTGAAACCATATTAGACTAAGTCCAGCCAATCAGGAGAGTCGGCCGTTCCAGCTTAAGGACGGCGATATTTTGCGGCTCGGCGTGGATTATCAAGGTGGCGTGGAGGACATTTATAAGAGCGCGAAGATCAGTATAAAGGTTGGAAGAGAGTGGCAGGCGGGTGCGAATGCCTTCAAGTATGTGCCTCGCCTTTTTTTTTTCAGTAGATTTTGACAATGGACATATAGTACGGCCGCACTGAAAAATTTAAAGAACCTCGCAGCCATTGTTGGCCCAACGATGGCTCCAACTACCCCAATAGTCGGTACGAACAGTAAATCAAAACCATCAAAAGTTCAAATCCCGGACTGTTGCATCTGTACGTTGCTCGCCTTCCTACGTGTCTCCTCTAACATTATTATCGTGCAGGCCTATTTGCCGTAACCATCCGCCAAGCATTATTCATTGCCCCTTGTTCCCACACTTTCCATTATAAATGCATTCATCCGATTATCGAAGTCCATCACCCTGCGTTCTCCTGTCCCTTATGCAGGACATATGCAGATCTCGATGGAGATGTGGAGGTAGAGGCTCCAGACGTTGATATCGACATTGAAGAGGCCGATGCAGAAACAGGTTCGTTGAATGCTGGTGCTCAAGGTCGAGATGGAGATAATGCGGGTGGGAACGGAAACGGGTCGTTTCGTTCCCCACAACCACAACAACAGAAGGAAGACGCAGAGATGAGCGATGCGTCTACCCCGCCGCCCCCTCATCTTCCTCCCGCGCATTTAGGGGCAAGCCCTAACTTGAACCCCAATACCACTATGACTGGGACGCCTGCTCGTTTGATCCCCATCACAGAGTTGTCATTAGACAGGGACAGAGACCGTGAGGCCGGTGTTGAAACGGAGGTTGAGGCAGATACCATTCCCCACGCTTCTCTTTTGGGTTCGAGGCGCGCTCGAAGCGGGAGTGGAGCCGTGGTTGGAAGAAGGGGTTCTAGATACGGCGGTGTAACAGCCTGTACGGATGATGACGGTATATCGGT
>QFEO01005939.1:0-12439 GCA_003316615.1 Amanita pseudoporphyria | reverse complement strand
CCTTCGTGAAGTATCTGCTCGCTTGGAGGACCTAGAAGTTGTGCTCTTCCAGACGGGCCTGAGCAGGCGGAGCGAGCTTGTCACCATAGGTGAACGTTTGCGGAGCTGGCAAGTTGTCGTCAGGAAGGAAAAGATGATTTATGAGGTTTTAAACTTATTCAACTATGATGTTCGACGAAAGACCCTAATTGCAGAAGGATGGGTACCTACCCGTGACATCACCAAGATACAACTGGCTTTGAAAGATGCGACAGTATGTTAATAATTTATGGCAAATTATACCCAGCTGAGCTTGTATTCTTAGGAGCTATCGGGAACTAATGTGCCTCCCATACTACATGAACTTCGTACACATAAGACGCCACCAACTTACCACCGGACTAATAAATTCACGGAAGGGTTCCAAGCCATCATGGACAACTACGGGGTTGCTGCTTACCAGGAAGTCAATCCGGGCCTGTTTGCAATTGTGACCTTCCCTTTCTTGTTCGCCGTCATGTTCGGCGATATTGGGCACGGTTTCATAATTTTTAGTGCAGCCTTGTTTATGATCTTTGCTGAAAAGAGGCTTCAGAAACAGGTATTGGGCGAGGTTAGCATTTCATTATAAAAAGTGTGTCGTTGCCCCTAACTTATTTCCCTGTTGCAGATTATGGGTCAATTTTTCTTGTGCGTGACCAGGCACGACTAATCTACGGATGCTGACTGCCTGTACCCATAGCGGGCGTTACATTATCCTTCTAATGGGCGCCTTTTCTATGTATACGGGCCTCATGTACAACGATATCTTTTCCAAATCTCTGCACATATGGGATTCGGGTTGGACATTCCCGCAGGGGAATTCAACGACTAGCACGGGAGTATCGAATGGCCTCGTCTATCCATTTGGCATCGATCCTGGCTGGCATGGTGCAGATAACGCACTCGTGTTCACCAATTCATACAAGATGAAGATGTCCGTGATCTTAGGCATTATTCACGTAAGTATCGTAACCACAATTTATATGCTTTCACTTAGTGCTTGATTTCTACGTTTCTAGATGACATTTGCGTTGTGTTTGCAGGTACCCAATCATCTCAAATTCAAGCGACCAGTCGATATATTTGCCAATTTCTTACCTCAACTGATTTTCTTGCAATCGATATTTGGTTACCTTGTGTTTTGCATCTTGTACAAATGGAGCATTGATTGGTCGAAGGCCAAGATACAACCACCCTCTCTCCTGAACATGCTTATCGCCATGTTCTTGCAACCAGGAAAAATTGATCCTGCGACTCAGTTATACCCAGGTCAGGGGTTTCTACAAGTTGCTCTACTCCTTATGGCTGCCATTTGTGTTCCATGGATGCTCATAACGAAGCCATATATGATTTGGAAAGAAATGAAGAAAATACAAAGCCAAGGTTACGTGGGACTTCAGGAAGACGAAGCACCGCGAGATGGCTCCGACGAAGTATTAGAAGGAGAAGAGGAAGGAAATGGTAGAGCTATCATTGAGTCATCGGAGGCGGACCACGTAAGTGCATTTAGTTTAATTTGATCAAGTAGACTGAGTATTTCGTGTACAATTCAGGAGCAACACGACTTTGGCGAAGTTGTAATTCACCAAATTATCCATACGATCGAATTTTGCTTAGGTGGTATTTCACACACAGCTTCATACCTTCGGTTGTGGGCCCTTTCATTGGCACACGCACAGTTATCCGAAGTGCTCTGGTCTATGACGATTGAGGGCTATCTTCATCCCACGTCTGTAATGGGCGTTATTGGGCTAATCGTTAAGGGATCTCTTTGGCTGAGCATGACCATTGGTGGGTTATGCCTGATGGAGGTAAGCATCTATTCCTATTATGCCAAAAACAGTATGGAGACCTGTCAAACAGGGTCTTTCGGCTTTCTTACATGCCGTACGTTTACATTGGGTAGAAGCGAACAGCAAGCATTTTGAGGGCGGAGGACATGTGCGTGTCTTGTCACCCTCCGATTGGATGATATGATGCTTAAGTAATCTTAATCTTTCAGGCCTTTACTCCTCTGAGCTTTGCCGATGCGGATGGCAAAGAATAGACGAACGTTAGTCCTTACATGGCATTGATGTTATGTAAATATGTAGCGGTGGGAAACGAGGGTAGTGATTAGCGTACAGCAGTGCATAGCCAACTCGGCGGCACGTTGCAATTTTTTTTTTCGAGTTTAAACTCCGCTTGGAAATGCCAAAAAGCGATGATAAGTACAAACGCTGCATTTTACCTTTCCCACTTTCTCCTTCCAGCCCCCACTCAGTCTTCTCTGTAGAGGTAAGGAGTTAGCGCTGCCGTCGCTCTCCCATTGTGAACCCTTAAACTCATTTTTTTACTAGGCGTTTAGCCACACTTAGACTTATAGAGCATATAGAGCATTCCAATACCCTTTACCTTATATCTCTCTTGTATAGAGTCCTTGTTGACAAGCTGTAGGTTGTCACTAGCTTGGTGGCATTCTTATACTCATTTTTCTGTGCAGATAGAACTTGAAAAAAATGCCTGCCATTACTGCCGCCGCTACTACACCTGTCCCGGCTACCCTCAAAACAACTGCTGTTCCGGCAGCTGGTCAATTTGATGTTTCTAGTCTCCTTGTATCCGACAAGGCAACACGCGATACCGCGGCCAACAATTTAGCCTCCCTAGCCTCACAAGGACCTACCAGTCTCGAGTCTGTTGGGTTTGCTGAGGCTGTCGTCAAGGCGCTCACCGACAAAAAGTCACCTGCCGCTCGTGAGAGTGCAGCTGACGCCGTTAAGGCACTCGTCAAAGGTGGCGCCGTAAAGGCTCTCGAGCCTACGTTCATATCTTCTGGTATTTTTACTGCTCTCCTGGAGACTTTCGCGGACAAAATGCCGTCTGTTAGGGCAAGTGCAGTGGAAGCAGTCCGTGTGTACATCTCTGCCATGAATCCTTGGGCCACCATCACAATCTTGCCACTTCTGCTTCATCAAATCAAGACTGCTGGCAAATGGCAAGTTAAAACCGGTGCACTGGTTGCTCTCAACCAACTAGTGACGAGCGCTCCTGCTCAGACCGCCAAGCTAATGCCTGAGATCGTCCCAGTTCTCTCCGAAGCCATCTGGGATACAAAAGCTGACGTGAAAAAGGCGGCGCGCGATTCCCTTACGAAGGCCACTGCACTTATATCCAACAAGGATATTGAGCGGTTCATTCCTGCACTCATTAAGGCCTTGATTAATCCTGTCGAGGAGGTTCCAAGTACTATTGCCCTTCTTTCAGCTACCACGTTCGTTTCTGAAGTTGACTCTCCTACTCTTTCCCTCATGGTCCCATTATTATCTCGTGGACTGTCAGAGAAATTGACGGCGACCAAGCGGAAGGTTGCTGTGTACGTCTAATATTTATTTGCATAATTATTGGTCTCTAACCAAACATTAGTATCGTTGACAATATGTCTAAATTAGTTGATTCCCACGTTACTGTTCGACCTTTCATTCCCAAGCTTCTTCCAGGCCTTATAAAGGTGGAAACTACTATTGGTGACCCTGAAGCTCGCAGTGTAGTCGGAAGGGCTATCGCTACTCTTCGTCAAGTTGGCGAAGTTCCTGCTGATAGTGACGGTTCTGATTTGCCACCTTTGAAAGTTGCAGAGCCTACTCAGACCGTCAATGCTCTTGTTGGGATATACAAAAAAATGGGCGGGGAGATCATGTCAAACCATGTTGCAGCTATATACGCTGGTACACTTGCCGTCAACCTTATCAATGCCAAGAACTTCGACGTTCCTGAATGGGAAACCCTATCTCCTTTCCTCGCATTTGTAACTGCTAGTCCTGATCCGATTACAGTTGCTCGAGAATGGGTCGTTCGCTCGGCCAACGACGACTCTTCCGAAGGCGAAGTACTTGACGATGAAGAAGAGGGTGAAGATTTGTGTAATTGTCAATTCTCCCTTGCTTATGGTGCAAAAATTTTGTTAAACACCGCTACGCTCCGTCTTAGGCGTGGTCATCGCTATGGTCTTTGCGGCAAGAACGGTACCGGGAAATCTACGCTCATGCGTGCAATCAACAACGGGTAGGTGTCAACGTCGATGATTGCAGATATACGTTGCTAAGAGTACCTAAGCCAAGTCGAAGGCTTTCCCTCGCCAGATGAAGTCCGCACCTTCTATGTCGAGCACGATATAGACGGAAGCGAAGAAGACACGTCCGTGTTGCAATTCATTATTAACGACAAACGTGTCGAAGCTTCGGAGACCGAAATCAAAGAGACATTGGCTTCTGTTGGGTTCAGCGAGGACCGTCAGAAAGATTCGATCGGTAGCCTCTCAGGTGGTTGGAAGATGAAATTAGCTCTGGCACGTGCGATGTTGTTCAAGGCTGATATCTTACTGCTTGATGAGCCGACTAACCATCTCGATGTTGTCAACATTGCCTGGTTAGAAAACTACTTAACTAGCCTGACGACTTGCACTTCAAGTGAGTACTTGCTTTAAGATGACTATGATAAAGTTAACAGTAATTTCATAGTCATTGTGTCCCACGACTCAAGTTTCTTAAACAACACAATTACCGATGCGCTCCACCTCAATCGTTTCAAGCTGCGCAGGTATCGTGGAAACCTTGAGAAATTCGTCCAGCAAGTCCCTGAGGCCAAGTCGTATTATACACTTCAGGCACAAGAAGACTATAAGTTCAAACTTCCTGATCCGCCTCTTCTGGAAGGTGTCAAGACTAAAGAAAAGAGCTTGCTCAAGATGTCAGTTCTTTATTTGCTCAGTTTGAACAAGAATGCTAACAGTTCATTAGGCGTAAAGCTGGGTTCCAATACCCTACACAATCTGTCCAGCAACTCTACGACATCACTTTACAAGTCTCTTTGTCGTCTCGCGTTGCTGTTCTTGGTCCGAATGGGTCCGGGAAGTCGACCCTAGTCAAACTTCTTATTGGTGATTTAGAGCCTAACAAAGGCGGTGAAATATGGAAGCACCCCAATCTTGTTATTGGTTATGTCGCTCAGCATGCATTCCATCATATCGACAATCATCTTGACAAAACACCTCTGGAATATATGTTGTGGCGTTACCAAACTGGTGAAGACTTGGAGGAGGTGGGTAAGGCCTCGAGACAAATTACTGCGGAAGAAGCCCAGAAGATGAAAGATGGATCGCTCATTGTCGTTGAGGGACAAAAGAGAACAATTGATGAGATTGTTGCGAGGAAGAAGCTCAAGCAGTCGTACGAATACGAGGTTTCCTTCAAAGGATTAAGCTCCTCAGAGAATATATGGTTACCGCGTGACGAACTTATCAAGCGTGGATTCGAAAAGGCATGTTACGGGTCATATTACTACGGTTCTAATACTTATCGTTTCCAATAGAAAGTGTTGGAAGTCGACACCCGCGAAGCTCAACGCCTTGGCCTCTTACGGCCTCTTGTGCGACGCGAGATTGAGAACCACTTCGCCGATTTTGGTCTTGAGGCCGAATTCGTTTCGCATAACACCATGAGGGGTCTTTCTGGCGGTCAAAAAGTGAAGATTGTGCTTGGAGCTGCTACCTGGCGCCGCCCACACGTCATTTTCTTGGATGAACCTACCAGTCCGTAGTTCATCATTAATGTCACAAACTTACCCTAACTGTGCTGCCCATAGACTACCTGGATCGAGAGTCGCTTGCTGCTCTTATCGATGCATTGAAGAAGTTTGAAGGTGGTGTACTTGTTATCACCCACAACCGTGACTTCTCCGAATCACTATGCACTGAGTACGTTTCCCTTCAAAGCCTTCTACGTTTATTGACTGTGATGCAGAGTCTGGGCCATGCATGATGGCCACTTGGAGCCATCTGGCCACAACTGGGTTGAAGGTCAAGGTAGCGGACCGCGCATTGACAAGAAAGATGGCCCGGAGGAGGATCAATATGACGCTATGGGCAACAAGGTTGATACCAAAAAGAACAAAAAATTGACCTCGAGTGAAGCTAGGAAGGTTAGTCCTGTTTCTCTGGTGTCTTGTGCGGGAAATTCACGCCGCACAACAGTTGAAAAAGGAACGCATGGCGCGTAAAAAGAGAGGCGAGGAAGTTACGGATGATGAGCTTTAATGAGTTCTCTGCGCTCTTTTTTTGGCTATGTTTATTATCTGTGCATGAGCTTCATACTTGCTTTCGAGTGTATCATTCCTTGTATATTGCCGTAGAATAATTTCTTAAGAGAACAGATCTGCGGCTCGGGTGTAAAGAGAGTCCATTTCTAACATGAAAAGGATGTTCACCAAGCCTGTGAAAACATCACTACTAACAAATACGCTACGTAAAAGGAAAAATGTCCAGGATAACCTAGTGCAACGGCGTTGGAAGTAGACCCGGGAACTGGCAGGAAGTGTGCTGACTCTGCCTTCTGTTGTTGCGATGATTCCTACAATAAACCTTCAACAATCGATTTACGGCATTTGGCGAATTGCACCGAACCTTGAATGCCGCAAGCCCCACTAAAACTCCAAGCGCGAAGAAGATAATGGCTACAATCAGCCAAATGAAACCCCACACTGCTCATTCGTGTGAGAGATGACTATAACCGAAGAAACAAGAAATACCTTGAGAAGGAAAACATCCGCAGATCTTTGCAAATTGCGAAGCGTCAGAGCTACTGACCTTGCGTGCAATTGTGTCGTCTAAATAACAACAAGAAAGTGTCAAAAGATGGACACCATAACATAACAAGTCTCACTCGCCTACAACGTCCCAAAGAGCATACATACACGACATAACACCAATGAACAGGACCTTGCATCAATCAGGGTTCAGTGTGGAAAATGGCCCTAAAAAGAACAATTACGCACAAGATATCGAAGAGCGACTCCACCCGCCACGAGCCAGAAGAGGACAATCAGACCCGACATACCAACGATAAGCGCCCATGACCTGATAGCCAGAATCTTGGGATACTCCCTTAGCGAGAAAGCAATTCGACGTACAGAAGATTCCTCCGTGCCCACCACAAAGTGAACAAAAAGAACCCTGCAAGGACTAGCGTAGCTATTTTGCTGGCGTTTGTATCAAAGCCACATGCAATGAGGCAAGCTCCAATAAGGGAAGAGCCAAGATAACCAGCGGGTAATGTCAGCCATGCTATTCCGCCACTCATTCTCGTGGCACCTCCTTCATCCGCTGCATAACAATGATTTGAAAATGAGTTCTTTAAGGATGAGCGATATATGAGCTTACGGTCAAGTTCGATCGACTCAATCCTAGCACAGGTGAGCAAGCCCATGAAGGCATGGCTCATCTAGTTTGAATTCAACATCCCAAAGCCATAAACTTAAATACCCCCACATACCTCATGAAAGCCAACTGTAAGGAGTCTAAAGAAGACCAATTCTTTTTTACGTAGCACAACAATATCCGAGATTTACTAACTTGAAAGGGTATACTGGAAAATGTTGTACTCTTAGTTCACTGTTAACGATATTACCTTCATGGTACTTACGGATCATATTCAAGTACGGCGCATGCCTTGAAAAGTTTAGGTTAAAGTCAAAATTGACTAGCACAGACTAGCGAATACCAAAGGATGGCAATGATTAGGATATAACATCCTGCAACAATAAGGGTTGTTCGTTGTGTTGCATTCGGGGTGAGAGTAGTTTGAATATCTCGGGGAAGCAATTCGGAAGCATGGAAGTGTCGAAGGGGCTCGCTAGTCAGCGGCATAGTGGAAGGTAAGGAGTTACAAGAGGAGCCGAACTTGACGCAGCATTATCATAGCCACGCTGCGCAATTACTAGATGTAGACAAGGGTAACATATATACACTTATACAGTATCAATCCCTCTCTCGCATTATCTTCGACGCTCATAGTCCCTATTTCTCTCCCTCTCAGGAGATCTGGAATATTTCCTGTATCTAGACCTAGAAGGAGATCTCCTGTCCCGAGCATAAAACGGCCGAGGAGGCGAGTGTCTCTTTTCTTTTCCGCTTTCCCTGATCATATCCTTCTCCCGCGTGTCTCTGTCGTCGTACCTTCTATTTCGTTGCAGCTCGCGCCGCTGATATTGTGGTGATCCGGACCGTGATCTTTGACGATCATAAGATCCGTCTCTCTTGCTACCTCGCCGGTCCATGGGGCTCCTTGACCTTGAGGTTGACGAATCATATCGTCCGCGGCGCGCCGGTATCGGGGACATAGACTCAGGCCTGTCACGTATGTAGCGCCTAGTACGATCGCGTGATGGCGGTATCGACGGCGTTCTACGACGTCTGCCATCGGTACGACCCCATGATCGTCGCCGGTGTTCACGCGAATTTATGGTAGAGGATTCCGTTACACTGCCACCGCTGGGACTACCGACACTGCTGCTGCCAGAGTCAGAATCAGATGAAGTTGTGTCGGAATCTGAAGAGTCAGATGATGAGGATTCGGCTTCGAGCATTGCTCGTCGCTGTTCCATAATGAGACGAGGTGCACTCTGAGAAAATGTATCAACAATGATGGCCAAAGACTGTTAATGAAAACAAACCTTGAGGTACTCCCGCATTTCTTCAGTGACAATACCGAGACCAATGCTCGTGAAGTAATTGATGGAGAACCTGGTGTTTTTGGGAACATCGATTGGAAACATACCCTCGCAGGCCTTTCTGATCTCTGGATCTTTGAACCGTTCAGCGAGTTGTTTTAATCCCATGCTCTCCATCACTTCATTAAGTAGAATTTTGACGAAAATTCGACTGCTGGCTGTAGTATCTTCCTCCGTTACCTTGATACATTCGAAGACTGCCCAGGAGATTGAATCAGACGAAAGCAAATGACCAAAGAACTTCGCAATGTTGCGCAATCGGTTTGTTTCGTAACGATGAACTGTCTCATAGTAGTTCCTGAAAGCTTGCTCAAAAGAATCTGTCCAGACGCGATTTAATTTACTGAATCGCTCCCCGACAAGTCCGTAGAACGTGGAGTAGGAACGTTCTTGTGAACAACACTCAATAACCATGTTGACAAGTTCAATCTACAGGGTCAAGTCAGGTGACATTTCGTTAGTTGATTAAACATTCGGCGGACCTCTTGACCCTCGTCGAGTTGTACTTTGAGCAACTTATGAACTGCCTCCTCGTAATTCAGAGCATTCATGATAGTCAGATATATCACGCGACGCAAGTTGACAAGATTCGTTTCTGTCCGATCCTCGATAGCTTGGGTGGTTTCTGCGACTGGACAAATTCAGAAGTGCCGATAGAAAGGCAACGGTCGACATACCTTCTTCGTCGCTATCTTCTCCACTGGTATCCTCCTCAGATCCAGATTCCTCTTCGGACTCCTCTCCTAGGATCTCGACTTTAATTGCCCTATATTTTTCTTCGTTTTGCAGGAAATTAGGATCATGCTTGAAGATGTCTTGGAACGAACGATAAGCAACCGAATTAAGGAGACAACAAACAGCTTACTCAATCCTTCCTGAACTTGGAGTTCCTCTTCCAGCTGAATTCGGTGCGTAAATTGCTCTTCTTCCTCTACCAGATCAAGGCCTTCTGGGATAATTGGATTGTCCTTATACTTGTCCTTTCGTACTTGCATCAGAACTTCCATCATGTACTGCACACGATGACTGATGTTCCCTTCATTAAGAACGGCCCGGAACCGTTCAAAGACTATCGCATTTGCTTTCGGAGAATTCTCGGCCAGAAATGCACCAACTTCGCGCATGAAGCCAACAGCAATTTCCATCGAATCATCTGTCGGTCGCTCCAACATTAAGAATAATATTTGTAAGGCTATAAGTTCGTCTGCAACCATATGGTTCACGAGATGAGCAATGAATGTCGTCGTCGAATGACAAACAATCTTGCATTTATTAAATTAGTACGAGGAACGGGACTGAACACGGTCACCGTACCTTGTCGTTTCTTTTAAAAGCACGCCTAAACTGGCTTATAAGGCGCGTCAACACAAGCTCTCCTACTTGAGGAAGCTTTGTGTTGATGATAGCAACAAGCGTTGCAAAAACGGGGGTAAACGGCAAACTAGCAGCTTGGGCTTTCATGACACTTCTTGCAAAGAGACCTCGCCCTCGAATCAAATTTTCAGAGAACAACTCGGGTACGACCTGCTTGATGTTGGCAATGTTGACTCGATTGACGATACCGGTTATTGACTTTCGTAAGGCATCCCACGACAGACGTTGGTACTCTGGGCTGCTTTTGTCTCCTGCTGCTGCTTCTTGCATTGCACGAAGGCGCGCAGGGGGCACGTATACACCACCGGAACGCGAGTTGATTAGCTTGGCAAATTCAGCTCGTGAGTCGAAAGTCTTTTTTTCAGCTTCTTTTCCTTTTTCATCCTTTCCCGTTTTCTCGTTGTCTGGCTGAGAGACATCAGCGACTTTATGCTCTGGTTTGTCTGCTGGGGACTGAGAACGTCTACGGGTTGTAGGTGGAGCGTCGTTTGGAGGAGACAAAGACCTTGCCAAGAAAAGTTAGAGATTGTTAGCAATTATACAAGGGCATTTTACCTCTTACGCTTGTGCAGAGGCCCGTCTAGATGGGTGGTAGCTGGCATAACAGCAGCGGACATGGTGGGCTGAACGAGAGTCGGTGCTTGTTTGGCCCTGTTATGCTGCGCCTCCTGGTTCGAGGTTACTTGTGCACACCAGCCAGATACCTTTACTAAATACAATCTAGTTATTGCTAGCCATTTCTAACAATCAAGGTCTTGATGGTGACTGTGGTCATTTGATCCTTCTTGCATTTTGGCCAGAGGAACAAAAGAACTGCCCAGAATTACATAAGCTACCTGGACATTCGAAAGTGAGTGGTGCTCAGCTGTGTTACAAATACATCATGGATCTCCACACCCTGCCTGCCATAGCCTGCCTTAGCAGCAATGTTGTTAGAATCCTAGGACAGGTATCTTTATTGAACACTTACAACGATGTCGATTAAAATAAACCTTATCAGAATCCAGGAAAATTTACTTTGCAAGGTAAATATTCTGGCTCTCCGATAAATCTTTATCGACTGAGGATCAGGGACCAACACTTATATTATCGGGCGCGAGAATCCTTATGTCTTGATTGACGCAGGCGAGGGCCGCGATGAATATATTCCCTTGCTAGAATCAACCTTCCGTGATTTAGCCCAGCCTGCAAATCCTGCGCAACCTGATATCTCGGATATTATCGTATCTCACTGGCACGATGATCATGTAGGAGGTCTACCAAGCGTTTTGTCCCTCCTACGCAAGCGATGGGAAGAACGCAAAACGGGACTCCCTTATCGCCCACCTCGGTTACACAAATTTCCTCTTCCCGGTGGCAACGTACAAGTTACCCATTCCGCTTCCTACACCATTTCTTCGATCACTACGTCGATATCGCGAGATCTGTTCACCCCGGCGGCGGATGGCTTGGTCTTTCATGATTTACATGATGGTCAAAATATCCCCGTGTCATCTGCACCATCTCTTCATGTGCTTCATACACCCGGCCATACCATAGACTCATTATCTGTCTACATCCCTTCAGACAGGGCACTCTATACAGCAGACAGTGTGTTGGGACAAGGTACTGCTGTTTTTGAGGATCTGTCTACCTATCTGTCGAGCTTGAAGAAGATGCTTGAATACGTTCAGGTTCAGGGCAAAGATAGCCCTGCCTCGTCGATATCCCTCTATCCAGGTCACGGGCCAACGATAGCAGATGGTGCAGGTACGTTGGATACATATATCCAACATCGCTTGGAAAGGGAGGTTCAAGTCATTAATACCTTGCGGAGTGCCCCTCCGGCGGAAGATAATTCTGCTCCAGGACACTGGACGACATGGATGATAGTGAAGAAAATATACGCTTCGTACCCCGAAGCACTATGGCTTCCGGCGACGGGCAGCATTGATTTGCACCTTAGGAAACTGGAAGCAGATGGTTGTGTAAAGAGGCTAGGTGGCGAGGGCAAGGACGCGAGCTGGGAACTTATAAAGTATCCTTGATTCATGAATGTGCGCCATGACATCTCGAAATCGAGTTTGCACCAAACAGAAGTTCCATTTCATGTCAATTCAAAAACGCTGATTGTCTGATTAAACCTGACGCGAAGGCAGCTTGTTAGCCGATTATTATTCTGGCTCCTCCTCTCCCTTAGACTGCTGGGTCCCATCAATTTCCCCCTCGGTGACCTTGCCACCTTTGCTCCCGACGACAGTAGCATTGAATCTTTAAATGCATGGTATGAGAAGAGTATCTCAGTAGGAATAGAATTCACTGACGTTAGGATGACCTGCACATTGGTTTTCTCGCCGTCTGCACCTTGTAACGCAACAGTTATTCTTTTGGTACCCTTCCATCCGTAACTTCCTGTGCTGAATGAACTTGGAACCAAGTCAAACTCTCCAGGGGCATCATTGTCAGGATAAGCCAATGTAACATGTAGTGGCTTTGCCTTTTCTTTAAAGGATGTTGCTGA